>CM055116.1:630529128-630678410 GCA_029206835.1 Rana muscosa | reverse complement strand
CAGCTTCATCCTTGTGCTTATTTCTCTCGACTGATGTCTTCAGCTGAGAAGAATTATGACATTGGAAACAAGGAGCTGCTGGCAATTAGAGATGTCCCGAACTATTCGCCGGCGAATAGTTCCCGGCGAACATAGCTTGTTTGCGTTCGCAGCGGTGGGTGAACATATGCGATGTTCGGTCCGCCCCCTATTCATCATCATTGAGCAAACTTTGACCCTGTACCTCACAGTCAGCAGACACATTCCAGCCAATCAGCAGCATACCCTCCCTCCCAGACCCTCCCAACTCCTGGACAGCATCCATTTTAGATTAATTCGGAAGCTGCAGTCTTAGTGAGAGGAGGGACAGTGTAGCTGCTGCTGATTTAATAGGGAAATCTATAGCTAGGCCAGTGTATTCAGTGTCCACTCCAGTCCTGAAAGACTCATCTGATCTCTGCTGTAAGGTCAGCGTCCTGACAGCACCCCAAAAAGCACTTTTTAGGGCTAGTACATCAGTCTGCTTTTTTTTTTTTCCTCTCTAATCTAATTGCAGTTGCCTGCCAGCGTGTGTGTATTCAGTGTCCACTCCAGTCCTGAAAGACTCATCTGATCTCTGCTGTAAGGACAGCATCCTGACAGCACCCCAAGAAGCCCTTTTTAGGGCTAGTACATCAGTCTCCTTTTTTTTTTCTGTAATCTAATTGCAGTTGCCTGCCAGCGTGTGTGTATTCAGTGTCCACTCTAGTCCTGAAAGACTCATCTGATCTCTGCTGTAAGGACAGCATCCTGACAGCACCCCAAAAAGCACTTTTTAGGGCTAGTACATCAGTCTGCTTCTTTTTTTTTTTCCTCTGTAATCCAATTGCAGTTGCCTGCCAGCGTGTGTGTATTCAGTGTCCACTCCAGTCCTGAAAGACTCATCTGATCTCTGCTGTAAGGACAGCGTCCTGACAGCACCCCAAAAAGCCCTTTTTAGGGCTAGTACATAAGTCTGCTTTTTCTTTTTTTACTCTGTAATCTAATTGCAGTTGCCTGCCAGCGTGTGTGTATTAAGTGTCCACTCCAGTCCTGAAAGACTCATCTGATCTCAGCTGTAAGGACAGCGTCCTGACAGCACCCCAAAAAGCCCTTTTTAGGGCTAGTACATCAGTCTGTTTTTTTTTTCCCCTCTGTAATCTAATTGCAGTTGCCTGCCAGCGTGTGTGTATTCAGTGTCCACTCTAGTCCTGAAAGACTCATCTGATCTCTGCTGTAAGGACAGTGTCCTGACAGCACCCCAAAAAGCCCTTTTAGGGCTAGTACATCAGTCTGCTTTTTTTTTTCCTCCATAATCTAATTGCAGTTGCCTGCCAGCGTGTGTGTATTCAGTGTCCACTCCAGTCCTGAAAGACTCATCTGATCTCTGCTGTAAGGACAGCATCCTGACAGCACCCCAAAAAGCACTTTTTAGGGCTAGTACATCAGTCTGCTTCTTTTTTTTTTTCCTCTGTAATCCAATTGCAGTTGCCTGCCAGCGTGTGTGTATTCAGTGTCCACTCCAGTCCTGAAAGACTCATCTGATCTCTGCTGTAAGGACAGCGTCCTGACAGCACCCCAAAAAGCCATTTTTAGGGCTAGTACATAAGTCTGCTTTTTCTTTTTTTCCTCTGTAATCTAATTGCAGTTGCCTGCCAGCGTGTGTGTATTAAGTGTCCACTCCAGTCCTGAAAGACTTATCTGATCTCAGCTGTAAGGACAGCGTCCTGACAGCACCCCAAAAAGCCCTTTTTAGGGCTAGTACATCAGTCTGTTTTTTTTTTCCCCTCTGTAATCTAATTGCAGTTGCCTGCCAGCGTGTGTGTATTCAGTGTCCACTCTAGTCCTGAAAGACTCATCTGATCTCTGCTGTAAGGACAGTGTCCTAACAGCAGCCCAAAAAGCCCTTTTAGGGCTAGTACATCAGTCTGCTTTTTTTTTTTCCTCCATAATCTAATTGCAGTTGCCTGCCAGCGTGTGTGTATTCAGTGTCCACTCCAGTCCTGAAAGACTCATCTGATCTCTGCTGTAAGGACAGCGTCCTGACAGCTCCCCAAAAAGCCCTTTTTAGGGCTAGTACATCAGTCTGCTTTTTTTTCTTCCTCTGTAATCTAATTGCAGTTGCCTGCCAGCGTGTGTGTATTCAGTGTCCACTCCAGTCCTGAAAGACTCATCTGATCTCTGCTGTAAGGACAGCGTCCTGACAGCACCCCAAAAAGCCCTTGTTAGGGCTAGTACATCAGTCTGCTTTTTTTTTTCCTCTGTAATCTAATTACAGTTGCCTGCCAGCGTGTGTGTATTCAGTGTCCACTCCAGTCCTGAAAGACTCATCTGATCTCTGCTGTAAGGACAGCGTCCTGACAGCACCCCAAAAAGCCCTTTTTAGGGCTAGTACATCAGTCTGCTTTTTTTTTTTCCTCTGTAATCTAATTGCAGTTGCATGCCAGCATGTGTGTATTCAGTGTCCACTCCAGTCCTGAAAGACTCATCTGATCTCTGCTGTAAGGACAGCGTCCTGACAGCACCCCAAAAAGCCCTTTTTAGGGCTAGTACATCAGTCTGCATTTTTTTTCCTCTGTAATCTAATTGCAGTTGCCTGCCAGCGTGTGTGTATTCAGTGTCCACTCCAGTCCTGAAAGATTCATCTGATCTCTGCTGTAAGGACAGCGTCCTGACAGCACCCCAAAAAGCCATTTTTAGGGCTAGTACATAAGTCTGCTTTTTTTTTTTCCTCTGTAATCTAATTGCAGTTGCCTGCCAGCGTGTGTGTATTAAGTGTCCACTCCAGTCCTGAAAGACTCATCTGATCTCAGCTGTAAGGACAGCGTCCTGACAGCACCCCAAAAAGTCGTTTTAGGGCTAGTACATCAGTCTGCTTTTTTTTTCCCTCTGTAATCTAATTGAAGTTGCCTGCCAGCGTGTGTGTATTCAGTGTCCACTCCAGTCCTGAAAGACTCATCTGATCTCTGCTGTAAGGCCAGCGTCCTGACAGCACCCCAAAAAGCCCTTTTTAGGGCTAGTACATCAGTCTGCTTTTTTTTTTTCCTCTGTAATCTAATTGCAGTTGCCTGCCAGCGTGTGTGTATTCAGTGTCCACTCCAGTCCTGAAAGACTCATCTGATCTCTGCTGTAAGGACAGCATCCTGACAGCACCCCAAAAAGCCCTTTTTAGGGCTAATACATCAGTCTGTTTTTTTTCCCTCTGTAATCTAATTGCAGTTGCCTGCCAGCGTGTGTGTATTCAGTGTCCACTCCAGTCCTGAAAGACTCATCTGATCTCTGCTGTAAGGACAGCATCCTGACAGCACCCCAAAAAGCCCTTTTTAGGGCTAGTACATCAGTCTGCTTTTTTTTTTTCCTCTGTAATCTAATTGCAGTTGCCTGCCAGCGTGTGTGTTTTCAATGTCCACTCCAGTCCTGAAAGACTCATCTGATCTCTGCTGTAAGGACAGCGTCCTGACAGCACCCCAAAAAGCCCTTTTTAGGGCTAGTACATCAGTCTGCTTTTTTTTTTCCTCTGTAATCTAATTGCAGTTGCCTGCCAGCGTGTGTGTTTTCAATGTCCACTCCAGTCCTGAAAGACTCATCTGATCTCTGCTGTAAGGACAGCGTCCTGACAGCACCCCAAAAAGCCCTTTTTAGGGCTAGTACATCAGTCTGCTTTTTTTTCCCTCTGTAATCTAATTGCAGTTGCCTGCCAGCGTGTGTGTATTCAGTGTCCACTCCAGTCCTGAAAGACTCATCTGATCTCTGCTGTAAGGACAGCGTCCTGACAGCACCCCAAAAAGCCCTTTTTAGGGCTAATACATCAGTCTGCTTTTTTTTTCTTCCTCTGTAATCTAATTGCAGTTGCCTGCCAGCGTGTGTGTATTCAGTGTCCACTCCAGTCCTGAAAGACTCATCTGATCTCTGCTGTAAGGACAGCATCCTGACAGCACCCCAAAAAGCCCTTTTTAGGGCTAGTACATCAGTCTGCTTTTTTTTTCTCTCTGTAATCTAATTGCAGTTGCCTGCCAGCGTGTGTGTATTCAGTGTCCACTCCAGTCCTGAAAGACTCATCTGATCTCTGCTGTAAGGACAGCGTCCTGACAGCACCCCAAAAAGCCCTTTTTAGGGCTAGTACATCAGTCTGCTTTTTTTTTTCCTCTGTAATCTAATTGCAGTTGCATGCCAGCATGTGTGTATTCAGTGTCCACTCCAGTCCTGAAAGACTCATCTGATCTCTGCTGTAAGGACAGCGTCCTGACAGCACCCCAAAAAGCCCTTTTTAGGGCTAGTACATCAGTCTGCATTTTTTTTTCCTCTGTAATCTAATTGCAGTTGCCTGCCAGCGTGTGTGTATTCAGTGTCCACTCCAGTCCTGAAAGATTCATCTGATCTCTGCTGTAAGGACAGCGTCCTGACAGCACCCCAAAAAGCCATTTTTAGGGCTAGTACATAAGTCTGCTTTTTTTTTTTCCTCTGTAATCTAATTGCAGTTGCCTGCCAGCGTGTGTGTATTAAGTGTCCACTCCAGTCCTGAAAGACTCATCTGATCTCAGCTGTAAGGACAGCGTCCTGACAGCACCCCAAAAAGCCGTTTTAGGGCTAGTACATCAGTCTGCTTTTTTTTTCCCTCTGTAATCTAATTGAAGTTGCCTGCCAGCGTGTGTGTATTCAGTGTCCACTCCAGTCCTGAAAGACTCATCTGATCTCTGCTGTAAGGCCAGCGTCCTGACAGCACCCCAAAAAGCCCTTTTTAGGGCTAGTACATCAGTCTGCTTTTTTTTTTCCTCTGTAATCTAATTGCAGTTGCCTGCCAGCGTGTGTGTATTCAGTGTCCACTCCAATCCTGAAAGACTCATCTGATCTCTGCTGTAAGGACAGCGTCCTGACAGCACCCCAAAAAGCCCTTTTTAGGGCTAGTACATCAGTCTGCTTTTTATTTTCTTCCTCTGTAATCTAATTGCAGTTGCCTGCCAGCGTGTGTGTATTCAGTGTCCACTCCAGTCCTGAAAGACTCATCTGATCTCTGCTGTAAGGACAGCATCCTGACAGCACCCCAAAAAGCCCTTTTTAGGGCTAATACATCAGTCTGTTTTTTTTTTCCTCTGTAATCTAATTGCAGTTGCCTGCCAGCGTGTGTGTATTCAGTGTCCACTCCAGTCCTGAAAGACTCATCTGATCTCTGCTGTAAGGACAGCATCCTGACAGCACCCCAAAAAGCCCTTTTTAGGGCTAGTACATCAGTCTGCTTTTTTTTTTCTCTGTAATCTAATTGCAGTTGCCTGCCAGCGTGTGTGTATTCAATGTCGACTCCAGTCCTGAAAGACTCATCTGATCTCTGCTGTAAGGACAGCATTCTGACAGCACCCCAAAAAGCCCTTTTTAGGGCTAGTACATCAGTCTGCTTTTTTTTTTCCCTCTGTAATCTAATTGCAGTTGCCTGCCAGCGTGTGTGTTTTCAATGTCCACTCCAGTCCTGAAAGACTCATCTGATCTCTGCTGTAAGGACAGCGTCCTGACAGCACCCCAAAAAGCCCTTTTTAGGGCTAGTACATCAGTCTGCTTTTTTTTCCCTCTGTAATCTAATTGCAGTTGCCTGCCAGCGTGTGTGTATTCAGTG
The DNA here is from genome assembly GCA_029206835.1 of Rana muscosa. Classification (NCBI taxonomy): domain Eukaryota; kingdom Metazoa; phylum Chordata; class Amphibia; order Anura; family Ranidae; genus Rana; species Rana muscosa. The sequence goes on along the minus strand of CM055116.1, from coordinate 630,672,808 downwards.
TCAACTCCAGTCCTGAAAGACTCATCTGATCTCTGCTGTAAGGACAGCGTCCTGACAGCACCCCAAAAAGCCCTTTTTAGGGCTAATACATCAGTCTGCTTTTTTTTTTCTTCCTCTGTAATCTAATTGCAGTTGCCTGCCAGCGTGTGTGTTATTCAATGTCCACTCCAGTCCTGAAAGACTCATCTGATCTCTGCTGTAAGGACAGCATCCTGACAGCACCCCAAAAAGCCCTTTTTAGGGCTAGTACATCAGTCTGCTTTTTTTTTTTTCCTCTGTAATCTAATTGCAGTTGCCTGCCAGCGTGTGTGTTTTCAATGTCCACTCCAGTCCTGAAAGACTCATCTGATCTCTGCTGTAAGGACAGCGTCCTGACAGCACCCCAAAAAGCCCTTTTTAGGGCTAGTACATCAGTCTGCTTTTTTTTTTCCTCTGTAATCTAATTGCAGTTGCCTGCCAGCGTGTCTGTATTCAGTGTCCACTCCAGTCCTGAAAGACTCATCTGATCTCTGCTGTAAGGACAGCGTCCTGACAGCACCCCAAAAAGCCCTTTTTAGGGCTAATACATCAGTCTGCTTTTTTTTTTCTTCCTCTGTAATCTAATTGCAGTTGCCTGCCAGTGTGTGTGTATTCAGTGTCCACTCCAGTCCTTAAAGACTCATCTGATCTCTGCTGTAAGGACAGCGTCCTGACAGCACCCCAAAAAGCCCTTTTTAGGGCTAGTACATCAGTCTGCTTTTTTTTTCTTCCTCTGTAATCTAATTGCAGTTGCCTGCCAGCGTGTGTGTATTCAGTGTCCACTCCAGTCCTGAAAGACTCATCTGATCTCTGCTGTAAGGACAGCGTCCTGACAGCACCCCAAAAAGCCCTTTTTAGGGCTAATACATCAGTCTGCTTTTTTTTTCCTCTGTAATCTAATTGCAGTTGCCTGCCAGCGTGTGTGTATTCAGTGTCCACTCCAGTCCTGAACGACTCATCTGATCTCTGCTGTAAGGACAGCGTCCTGACAGCACCCCAAAATGCCCTTTTTAGGGCTAGTACATCAGTCTGCTTTTTTTTTCTTCCACTGTAATCTAATTGCAGTTGCCTGCCAGCGTGTGTGTATTCAGTGTCCACTCCAGTCCTGAAAGACTCATCTGATCTCTGCTGTAAGGACAGCGTCCTGACAGCACCCCAAAAAGCCATTTTTAGGGCTAGTACATCAGTCTGCTTTTTTTTCTTCCTCTGTAATCTAATTGCAGTTGCCTGCCAGCGTGTGTGTATTCAGTGTCCACTCCAGTCCTGAAAGACTCATCTGATCTCTGCTGTGAGGACAGCGTCCTGACAGCACCCCAAAAAGCCCTTTTTAGGGCTAATACATCAGTCTGCTTTTTTTTTCCTCTGTAATCTAATTGCAGTTGCCTGCCAGCGTGTGTGTATTCAGTGTCCACTCCAGTCCTGAAAGACTCATCTGATCTCTGCTGTAAGGACAGCGTCCTGACAGCACCCCAAAAAGCCCTTTTTAGGGCTTGTACATCAGTGTGCTTCTTTTTTTTTTCCTCTGTAATCTAATTGCAGTTGCCTACCAGCGTGTGTGTATTCAGTGTCCACTCCAGTCCTGAAAGACTCATCTGATCTCTGCTGTAAGGACAGCGTCCTGACAGCACCCCAAAAAGCCCTTTTTAGGGCTAGTACATCAGTCTGCTTTTTTTTTTCCTCTGTAATCTAATTGCAGTTGCCTGCCAGCGTGTGTGTATTCAGTTTCCACTCCAGTCCTGAAAGACTCATCTGATCTCTGCTGTAAGGACAGCATCCTGACAGCACCCCAAAAAGCCCTTTTTAGGGCTAGTACATCAGTCTGCTTTTTTTTCCCTCTGTAATCTAATTGCAGTTGCCTGCCAGCGTGTGTGTATTCAATGTCCACTCCAGTCCTGAAAGACTCATCTGATCTCTGCTGTAAGGACAGCATCCTGACAGCACCCCAAAAAGCCCTTTTTAGGGCTAGTACATCAGTCTGCTTTTTTTTCTTCCTCTGTAATCTAATTGCAGTTGCCTGCCAGCGTGTGTGTATTCAGTGTCCACTCCAGTCCTGAAAGACTCATCTGATCTCTGCTGTAAGGACAGCATCCTGACAGCACCCCAAAAAGCCCTTGTTAGGGCTAGTACATCAGTCTGCTTTTTTTTTTCCTCTGTAATCTAATTACAGTTGCCTGCCAGCGTGTGTGTATTCAGTGTCCACTCCAGTCCTGAAAGACTCATCTGATCTCTGCTGTAAGGACAGCGTCCTGACAGCACCCCAAAAAGCCCTTTTTAGGGCTAGTACATCAGTCTGCTTTTTTTTTTCCTCTGTAATCTAATTGCAGTTGCATGCCAGCATGTGTGTATTCAGTGTCCACTCCAGTCCTGAAAGACTCATCTGATCTCTGCTGTAAGGACAGCGTCCTGACAGCACCCCAAAAAGCCCTTTTTAGGGCTAGTACATCAGTCTGCATTTTTTTTTCCTCTGTAATCTAATTGCAGTTGCCTGCCAGCGTGTGTGTATTCAGTGTCCACTCCAGTCCTGAAAGATTCATCTGATCTCTGCTGTAAGGACAGCGTCCTGACAGCACCCCAAAAAGCCATTTTTAGGGCTAGTACATAAGTCTGCTTTTTTTTTTTCCTCTGTAATCTAATTGCAGTTGCCTGCCAGCGTGTGTGTATTAAGTGTCCACTCCAGTCCTGAAAGACTCATCTGATCTCAGCTGTAAGGACAGCGTCCTGACAGCACCCCAAAAAGCCGTTTTAGGGCTAGTACATCAGTCTGCTTTTTTTTTCCCTCTGTAATCTAATTGAAGTTGCCTGCCAGCGTGTGTGTATTCAGTGTCCACTCCAGTCCTGAAAGACTCATCTGATCTCTGCTGTAAGGCCAGCGTCCTGACAGCACCCCAAAAAGCCCTTTTTAGGGCTAGTACATCAGTCTGCTTTTTTTTTTCCTCTGTAATCTAATTGCAGTTGCCTGCCAGCGTGTGTGTATTCAGTGTCCACTCCAATCCTGAAAGACTCATCTGATCTCTGCTGTAAGGACAGCGTCCTGACAGCACCCCAAAAAGCCCTTTTTAGGGCTAGTACATCAGTCTGCTTTTTATTTTCTTCCTCTGTAATCTAATTGCAGTTGCCTGCCAGCGTGTGTGTATTCAGTGTCCACTCCAGTCCTGAAAGACTCATCTGATCTCTGCTGTAAGGACAGCATCCTGACAGCACCCCAAAAAGCCCTTTTTAGGGCTAATACATCAGTCTGTTTTTTTTTTCCTCTGTAATCTAATTGCAGTTGCCTGCCAGCGTGTGTGTATTCAGTGTCCACTCCAGTCCTGAAAGACTCATCTGATCTCTGCTGTAAGGACAGCATCCTGACAGCACCCCAAAAAGCCCTTTTTAGGGCTAGTACATCAGTCTGCTTTTTTTTTTCTCTGTAATCTAATTGCAGTTGCCTGCCAGCGTGTGTGTATTCAATGTCGACTCCAGTCCTGAAAGACTCATCTGATCTCTGCTGTAAGGACAGCATTCTGACAGCACCCCAAAAAGCCCTTTTTAGGGCTAGTACATCAGTCTGCTTTTTTTTTTCCCTCTGTAATCTAATTGCAGTTGCCTGCCAGCGTGTGTGTTTTCAATGTCCACTCCAGTCCTGAAAGACTCATCTGATCTCTGCTGTAAGGACAGCGTCCTGACAGCACCCCAAAAAGCCCTTTTTAGGGCTAGTACATCAGTCTGCTTTTTTTTCCCTCTGTAATCTAATTGCAGTTGCCTGCCAGCGTGTGTGTATTCAGTGTCAACTCCAGTCCTGAAAGACTCATCTGATCTCTGCTGTAAGGACAGCGTCCTGACAGCACCCCAAAAAGCCCTTTTTAGGGCTAATACATCAGTCTGCTTTTTTTTTTCTTCCTCTGTAATCTAATTGCAGTTGCCTGCCAGCGTGTGTGTATTCAATGTCCACTCCAGTCCTGAAAGACTCATCTGATCTCTGCTGTAAGGACAGCATCCTGACAGCACCCCAAAAAGCCCTTTTTAGGGCTAGTACATCAGTCTGCTTTTTTTTTTTTCCTCTGTAATCTAATTGCAGTTGCCTGCCAGCGTGTGTGTTTTCAATGTCCACTCCAGTCCTGAAAGACTCATCTGATCTCTGCTGTAAGGACAGCGTCCTGACAGCACCCCAAAAAGCCCTTTTTAGGGCTAGTACATCAGTCTGCTTTTTTTTTTCCTCTGTAATCTAATTGCAGTTGCCTGCCAGCGTGTCTGTATTCAGTGTCCACTCCAGTCCTGAAAGACTCATCTGATCTCTGCTGTAAGGACAGCGTCCTGACAGCACCCCAAAAAGCCCTTTTTAGGGCTAATACATCAGTCTGCTTTTTTTTTTCTTCCTCTGTAATCTAATTGCAGTTGCCTGCCAGTGTGTGTGTATTCAGTGTCCACTCCAGTCCTTAAAGACTCATCTGATCTCTGCTGTAAGGACAGCGTCCTGACAGCACCCCAAAAAGCCCTTTTTAGGGCTAGTACATCAGTCTGCTTTTTTTTTCTTCCTCTGTAATCTAATTGCAGTTGCCTGCCAGCGTGTGTGTATTCAGTGTCCACTCCAGTCCTGAAAGACTCATCTGATCTCTGCTGTAAGGACAGCGTCCTGACAGCACCCCAAAAAGCCCTTTTTAGGGCTAATACATCAGTCTGCTTTTTTTTTCCTCTGTAATCTAATTGCAGTTGCCTGCCAGCGTGTGTGTATTCAGTGTCCACTCCAGTCCTGAACGACTCATCTGATCTCTGCTGTAAGGACAGCGTCCTGACAGCACCCCAAAATGCCCTTTTTAGGGCTAGTACATCAGTCTGCTTTTTTTTTCTTCCACTGTAATCTAATTGCAGTTGCCTGCCAGCGTGTGTGTATTCAGTGTCCACTCCAGTCCTGAAAGACTCATCTGATCTCTGCTGTGAGGACAGCGTCCTGACAGCACCCCAAAAAGCCCTTTTTAGGGCTAATACATCAGTCTGCTTTTTTTTTCCTCTGTAATCTAATTGCAGTTGCCTGCCAGCGTGTGTGTATTCAGTGTCCACTCCAGTCCTGAAAGACTCATCTGATCTCTGCTGTAAGGACAGCGTCCTGACAGCACCCCAAAAAGCCCTTTTTAGGGCTAGTACATCAGTGTGCTTCTTTTTTTTTTCCTCTGTAATCTAATTGCAGTTGCCTACCAGCGTGTGTGTATTCAGTGTCCACTCCAGTCCTGAAAGACTCATCTGATCTCTGCTGTAAGGACAGCGTCCTGACAGCACCCCAAAAAGCCCTTTTTAGGGCTAGTACATCAGTCTGCTTTTTTTTTTCCTCTGTAATCTAATTGCAGTTGCCTGCCAGCGTGTGTGTATTCAGTTTCCACTCCAGTCCTGAAAGACTCATCTGATCTCTGCTGTAAGGACAGCATCCTGACAGCACCCCAAAAAGCCCTTTTTAGGGCTAGTACATCAGTCTGCTTTTTTTTCCCTCTGTAATCTAATTGCAGTTGCCTGCCAGCGTGTGTGTATTCAATGTCCACTCCAGTCCTGAAAGACTCATCTGATCTCTGCTGTAAGGACAGCGTCCTGACAGCACCCCAAAAAGCCCTTTTTAGGGCTAGTACATCAGTCTGCTTTTTTTTTTCCTCTGTAATCTAATTGCAGTTGCCTGCCAGCGTGTGTGTATTCAATGTCCACTCCAGTCCTGAAAGACTCATCTGATCTCTGCTGTAAAGACAGCGTCCTGACAGCACCCCAAAAAGCCCTTTTTAGGGCTAGTACATCAGTCTGCTTTTTTTCCCCTCTGTAATCTAATTGCAGTTGCCTGCCAGCGTGTGTGTATTCAGTGTCCACTCCAGTCCTGAAAGACTCATCTGATCTCTGCTGAAAGGACAGCATCCTGACAGCACCCCAAAAAGCCCTTTTTAGGGCTAGTACATAAGTCTGCTTTTTTTTTTCCTCTGTAATCTAATTGCAGTTGCCTGCCAGCGTGTGTGTATTCAGTGTCCACTCCAGTCCTGAAAGACTCATCTGATCTCTGCTGTAAGGACAGCATTCTGACAGCACCCCAAAAAGCCCTTTTTAGGGCTAGTACATCAGTCTGCTTTTTTTTTTCCCTCTGTAATCTAATTGCAGTTGCCTGCCAGCGTGTGTGTTTTCAATGTCCACTCCAGTCCTGAAAGACTCATCTGATCTCTGCTGTAAGGACAGCGTCCTGACAGCACCCCAAAAAGCCCTTTTTAGGGCTAGTACATCAGTCTGCTTTTTTTTCCCTCTGTAATCTAATTGCAGTTGCCTGCCAGCGTGTGTGTATTCAGTGTCCACTCCAGTCCTGAAAGACTCATCTGATCTCTGCTGTAAGGACAGCGTCCTGACAGCACCCCAAAAAGCCCTTTTTAGGGCTAATACATCAGTCTGCTTTTTTTTTTCTTCCTCTGTAATCTAATTGCAGTTGCCTGCCAGTGTGTGTGTATTCAATGTCCACTCCAGTCCTGAAAGACTCATCTGATCTCTGCTGTAAGGACAGCATCCTGACAGCACCCCAAAAAGCCCTTTTTAGGGCTAGTACATCAGTCTGCTTTTTTTTTTTCCTCTGTAATCTAATTGCAGTTGCCTGCCAGCGTGTGTGTTTTCAATGTCCACTCCAGTCCTGAAAGACTCATCTGATCTCTGCTGTAAGGACAGCGTCCTGACAGCACCCCAAAAAGCCCTTTTTAGGGCTAGTACATCAGTCTGCTTTTTTTTTTCCTCTGTAATCTAATTGCAGTTGCCTGCCAGCGTGTCTGTATTCAGTGTCCACTCCAGTCCTGAAAGACTCATCTGATCTCTGCTGTAAGGACAGCGTCCTGACAGCACCCCAAAAAGCCCTTTTTAGGGCTAATACATCAGTCTGCTTTTTTTTTTCTTCCTCTGTAATCTAATTGCAGTTGCCTGCCAGTGTGTGTGTATTCAGTGTCCACTCCAGTCCTTAAAGACTCATCTGATCTCTGCTGTAAGGACAGCGTCCTGACAGCACCCCAAAAAGCCCTTTTTAGGGCTAGTACATCAGTCTGCTTTTTTTTTCTTCCTCTGTAATCTAATTGCAGTTGCCTGCCAGCGTGTGTGTATTCAGTGTCCACTCCAGTCCTGAAAGACTCATCTGATCTCTGCTGTAAGGACAGCGTCCTGACAGCACCCCAAAAAGCCCTTTTTAGGGCTAGTACATCAGTCTGCTTTTTTTTCCCTCTGTAATCTAATTGCAGTTGCCTGCCAGCGTGTGTGTATTCAGTGTCCACTCCAGTCCTGAACGACTCATCTGATCTCTGCTGTAAGGACAGCGTCCTGACAGCACCCCAAAATGCCCTTTTTAGGGCTAGTACATCAGTCTGCTTTTTTTTTCTTCCACTGTAATCTAATTGCAGTTGCCTGCCAGCGTGTGTGTATTCAGTGTCCACTCCAGTCCTGAAAGACTCATCTGATCTCTGCTGTAAGGACAGCGTCCTGACAGCACCCCAAAAAGCCATTTTTAGGGCTAGTACATCAGTCTGCTTTTTTTTCTTCCTCTGTAATCTAATTGCAGTTGCCTGCCAGCGTGTGTGTATTCAGTGTCCACTCCAGTCCTGAAAGACTCATCTGATCTCTGCTGTGAGGACAGCGTCCTGACAGCACCCCAAAAAGCCCTTTTTAGGGCTAATACATCAGTCTGCTTTTTTTTTCCTCTGTAATCTAATTGCAGTTGCCTGCCAGCGTGTGTGTATTCAGTGTCCACTCCAGTCCTGAAAGACTCATCTGATCTCTGCTGTAAGGACAGCGTCCTGACAGCACCCCAAAAAGCCCTTTTTAGGGCTAGTACATCAGTGTGCTTCTTTTTTTTTCCTCTGTAATCTAATTGCAGTTGCCTACCAGCGTGTGTGTATTCAGTGTCCACTCCAGTCCTGAAAGACTCATCTGATCTCTGCTGTAAGGACAGCGTCCTGACAGCACCCCAAAAAGCCCTTTTTAGGGCTAGTACATCAGTCTGCTTTTTTTTTTCCTCTGTAATCTAATTGCAGTTGCCTGCCAGCGTGTGTGTATTCAGTTTCCACTCCAGTCCTGAAAGACTCATCTGATCTCTGCTGTAAGGACAGCATCCTGACAGCACCCCAAAAAGCCCTTTTTAGGGCTAGTACATCAGTCTGCTTTTTTTTCCCTCTGTAATCTAATTGCAGTTGCCTGCCAGCGTGTGTGTATTCAATGTCCACTCCAGTCCTGAAAGACTCATCTGATCTCTGCTGTAAGGACAGCATCCTGACAGCACCCCAAAAAGCCCTTTTTAGGGCTAGTACATCAGTCTGCTTTTTTTTTTCCTCTGTAATCTAATTGCAGTTGCCTGCCAGCGTGTGTGTATTCAATGTCCACTCCAGTCCTGAAAGACTCATCTGATCTCTGCTGTAAAGACAGCGTCCTGACAGCACCCCAAAAAGCCCTTTTTAGGGCTAGTACATCAGTCTGCTTTTTTTCCCCTCTGTAATCTAATTGCAGTTGCCTGCCAGCGTGTGTGTATTCAGTGTCCACTCCAGTCCTGAAAGACTCATCTGATCTCTGCTGTAAGGACAGCATCCTGACAGCACCCCAAAAAGCCCTTTTTAGGGCTAGTACATCAGTCTGCTTTTTTTTTTTCCTCTGTAATCTAATTGCAGTTGCCTGCCAGCGTGTGTGTATTCAGTGTCCACTCCAGTCCTGAAAGACTCATCTGATCTCTGCTGTAAGGACAGCGTCCTGACAGCACCCCAAAAAGCCATTTTTAGGGCTAGTACATAAGTCTGCTTTTTCTTTTTTTCCTCTGTAATCTAATTGCAGTTGCCTGCCAGCGTGTGTGTATTAAGTGTCCACTCCAGTCCTGAAAGACTCATCTGATCTCAGCTGTAAGGACAGCGTCCTGACAGCACCCCAAAAAGCCCTTTTTAGGGCTAGTACATCAGTCTGTTTTTTTTTCCCCTCTGTAATCTAATTGCAGTTGCCTGCCAGCGTGTGTGTATTCAGTGTCCACTCTAGTCCTGAAAGACTCATCTGATCTCTGCTGTAAGGACAGTGTCCTAACAGCAGCCCAAAAAGCCCTTTTAGGGCTAGTACATCAGTCTGCTTTTTTTTTTTCCTCCATAATCTAATTGCAGTTGCCTGCCAGCGTGTGTGTATTCAGTGTCCACTCCAGTCCTGAAAGACTCATCTGATCTCTGCTGTAAGGACAGCGTCCTGACAGCACCCCAAAAAGCCCTTTTTAGGGCTAGTACATCAGTCTGCTTTTTTTCTTCCTCTGTAATCTAATTGCAGTTGCCTGCCAGCGTGTGTGTATTCAGTGTCCACTCCAGTCCTGAAAGACTCATCTGATCTCTGCTGTAAGGACAGCATCCTGACAGCACCCCAAAAAGCCCTTGTTAGGGCTAGTACATCAGTCTGCTTTTTTTTTTCCTCTGTAATCTAATTACAGTTGCCTGCCAGCGTGTGTGTATTCAGTGTCCACTCCAGTCCTGAAAGACTCATCTGATCTCTGCTGTAAGGACAGTGTCCTGACAGCACCCCAAAAAGCCCTTTTTAGGGCTAGTACATCAGTCTGCTTTTTTTTTTCCTCTGTAATCTAATTGCAGTTGCCTGCCAGCGTGTGTGTATTCAGTGTCCACTCCAGTCCTGAAAGATTCATCTGATCTCTGCTGTAAGGACAGCGTCCTGACAGCACCCCAAAAAGCCATTTTTAGGGCTAGTACATAAGTCTGCTTTTTTTTTTTCCTCTGTAATCTAATTGCAGTTGCCTGCCAGCGTGTGTGTATTAAGTGTCCACTCCAGTCCTGAAAGACTCATCTGATCTCAGCTGTAAGGACAGCGTCCTGACAGCACCCCAAAAAGCCGTTTTAGGGCTAGTACATCAGTCTGCTTTTTTTTTCCCTCTGTAATCTAATTGAAGTTGCCTGCCAGCGTGTGTGTATTCAGTGTCCACTCCAGTCCTGAAAGACTCATCTGATCTCTGCTGTAAGGCCAGCGTCCTGACAGCACCCCAAAAAGCCCTTTTTAGGGCTAGTACATCAGTCTGCTTTTTTTTCCCTCTGTAATCTAATTGCAGTTGCCTGCCAGCGTGTGTGTATTCAGTGTCCACTCCAGTCCTGAATGACTCATCTGATCTCTGCTGTAAGGACAGCGTCCTGACAGCACCCCAAAAAGCCCTTTTTAGGGCTAATACATCAGTCTGCTTTTTTTTTTCTTCCTCTGTAATCTAATTGCAGTTGCCTGCCAGCGTGTGTGTATTCAGTGTCCACTCCAGTCCTGAAAGACTCATCTGATCTCTGCTGTAAGGACAGCATCCTGACAGCACCCCAAAAAGCCCTTTTTAGGGCTAGTACATCAGTCTGCTTTTTTTTTTTTTCTCTGTAATCTAATTGCAGTTGCCTGCCAGCGTGTGTGTATTCAATGTCCACTCCAGTCCTGAAAGACTCATCTGATCTCTGCTGTAAGGACAGCGTCCTGACAGCACCCCAAAAAGCCCTTTTTAGGGCTAGTACATCAGTCTGCTTTTTTTTCTTCCTCTGTAATCTAATTGCAGTTGCCTGCCAGCGTGTGTGTATTCAGTGTCCACTCCAGTCCTGAAAGACTCATCTGATCTGTGCTGTAAGGACAGCGTCCTGACAGCACCCCAAAAAGCCCTTGTTAGGGCTAGTACATCAGTCTGCTTTTTTTTTCCTCTGTAATCTAATTACAGTTGCCTGCCAGCGTGTGTGTATTCAGTGTCCACTCCAGTCCTGAAAGACTCATCTGATCTCTGCTGTAAGGACAGCGTCCTGACAGCACCCCAAAAAGCCCTTTTTAGGGCTAGTACATCAGTCTGCTTTTTTTTTTCCTCTGTAATCTAATTGCAGTTGCATGCCAGCATGTGTGTATTCAGTGTCCACTCCAGTCCTGAAAGACTCATCTGATCTCTGCTGTAAGGACAGCGTCCTGACAGCACCCCAAAAAGCCCTTTTTAGGGCTAGTACATCAGTCTGCATTTTTTTTCCTCTGTAATCTAATTGCAGTTGCCTGCCAGCGTGTGTGTATTCAGTGTCCACTCCAGTCCTGAAAGATTCATCTGATCTCTGCTGTAAGGACAGCGTCCTGACAGCACCCCAAAAAGCCATTTTTAGGGCTAGTACATAAGTCTGCTTTTTTTTTTTCCTCTGTAATCTAATTGCAGTTGCCTGCCAGCGTGTGTGTATTAAGTGTCCACTCCAGTCCTGAAAGACTCATCTGATCTCAGCTGTAAGGACAGCGTCCTGACAGCACCCCAAAAAGCCGTTTTAGGGCTAGTACATCAGTCTGCTTTTTTTTCCCTCTGTAATCTAATTGAAGTTGCCTGCCAGCGTGTGTGTATTCAGTGTCCACTCCAGTCCTGAAAGACTCATCTGATCTCTGCTGTAAGGCCAGCGTCCTGACAGCACCCCAAAAAGCCCTTTTTAGGGCTAGTACATCAGTCTGCTTTTTTTTTCTTCCTCTGTAATCTAATTGCAGTTGCCTGCCAGCGTGTGTGTATTCAGTGTCCACTCCAGTCCTGAAAGACTCATCTGATCTCTGCTGTAAGGACAGCATCCTGACAGCACCCCAAAAAGCCCTTTTTAGGGCTAATACATCAGTCTGTTTTTTTCCCTCTGTAATCTAATTGCAGTTGCCTGCCAGCGTGTGTGTATTCAGTGTCCACTCCAGTCCTGAAAGACTCATCTGATCTCTGCTGTAAGGACAGCATCCTGACAGCACCCCAAAAAGCCCTTTTTAGGGCTAGTACATCAGTCTGCTTTTTTTTTTCTCTGTAATCTAATTGCAGTTGCCTGCCAGCGTGTGTGTATTCAATGTCGACTCCAGTCCTGAAAGACTCATCTGATCTCTGCTGTAAGGACAGCATTCTGACAGCACCCCAAAAAGCCCTTTTTAGGGCTAGTACATCAGTCTGCTTTTTTTTTCCTCTGTAATCTAATTGCAGTTGCCTGCCAGCGTGTGTGTTTTCAATGTCCACTCCAGTCCTGAAAGACTCATCTGATCTCTGCTGTAAGGACAGCGTCCTGACAGCACCCCAAAAAGCCCTTTTTAGGGCTAGTACATCAGTCTGCTTTTTTGTCCCTCTGTAATCTAATTGCAGTTGCCTGCCAGCGTGTGTGTATTCAGTGTCCACTCCAGTCCTGAAAGACTCATCTGATCTCTGCTGTAAGGACAGCGTCCTGACAGCACCCCAAAAAGCCCTTTTTAGGGCTAATACATCAGTCTGCTTTTTTTTTTCTTCCTCTGTAATCTAATTGCAGTTGCCTGCCAGCGTGTGTGTATTCAATGTCCACTCCAGTCCTGAAAGACTCATCTGATCTCTGCTGTAAGGACAGCATCCTGACAGCACCCCAAAAAGCCCTTTTTAGGGCTAGTACATCAGTCTGCTTTTTTTTTTTTCCTCTGTAATCTAATTGCAGTTGCCTGCCAGCGTGTGTGTTTTCAATGTCCACTCCAGTCCTGAAAGACTCATCTGATCTCTGCTGTAAGGACAGCATCCTGACAGCACCCCAAAAAGCCCTTTTTAGGGCTAGTACATCAGTCTGCTTTTTTTTTCCTCTGTAATCTAATTGCAGTTGCCTGCCAGCGTGTCTGTATTCAGTGTCCTCTCCAGTCCTGAAAGACTCATCTGATCTCTGCTGTAAGGACAGCGTCCTGACAGCACCCCAAAAAGCCCTTTTTAGGGCCAATACATCAGTCTGCTTTTTTTTTTCTTCCTCTGTAATCTAATTGCAGTTGCCTGCCAGCGTGTGTGTATTCAGTGTCCACTCCAGTCCTTAAAGACTCATCTGATCTCTGCTGTAAGGACAGCGTCCTGACAGCACCCCAAAAAGCCCTTTTTAGGGCTAGTACATCAGTCTGCTTTTTTTTTTCTTCCTCTGTAATCTAATTGCAGTTGCCTGCCAGCGTGTGTGTATTCAGTGTCCACTCCAGTCCTGAAAGACTCATCTGATCTCTGCTGTAAGGACAGCGTCCTGACAGCACCCCAAAAAGCCCTTTTTAGGGCTAATACATCAGTCTGCTTTTTTTTCCTCTGTAATCTAATTGCAGTTGCCTGCCAGCGTGTGTGTATTCAGTGTCCACTCCAGTTCTGAACGACTCATCTGATCTCTGCTGTAAGGACAGCGTCCTGACAGCACCCCAAAATGCCCTTTTTAGGGCTAGTACATCAGTCTGCTTTTTTTTTCTTCCACTGTAATCTAATTGCAGTTGCCTGCCAGCGTGTGTGTATTCAGTGTCCACTCCAGTCCTGAAAGACTCATCTGATCTCTGCTGTAAGGACAGCGTCCTGACAGCACCCCAAAAAGCCATTTTTAGGGCTAGTACATCAGTCTGCTTTTTTTTCTTCCTCTGTAATCTAATTGCAGTTGCCTGCCAGCGTGTGTGTATTCAGTGTCCACTCCAGTCCTGAAAGACTCATCTGATCTCTGCTGTGAGGACAGCGTCCTGACAGCACCCCAAAAAGCCCTTTTTAGGGCTAATACATCAGTCTGCTTTTTTTTTCCTCTGTAATCTAATTGCAGTTGCCTGCCAGCGTGTGTGTATTCAGTGTCCACTCCAGTCCTGAAAGACTCATCTGATCTCTGCTGTAAGGACAGCGTCCTGACAGCACCCCAAAAAGCCCTTTTTAGGGCTAGTACATCAGTGTGCTTCTTTTTTTTTTCCTCTGTAATCTAATTGCAGTTGCCTACCAGCGTGTGTGTATTCAGTGTCCACTCCAGTCCTGAAAGACTCATCTGATCTCTGCTGTAAGGACAGCGTCCTGACAGCACCCCAAAAAGCCCTTTTTAGGGCTAGTACATCAGTCTGCTTTTTTTTTTTCCTCTGTAATCTAATTGCAGTTGCCTGCCAGCGTGTGTGTATTCAGTTTCCACTCCAGTCCTGAAAGACTCATCTGATCTCTGCTGTAAGGACAGCATCCTGACAGCACCCCAAAAAGCCCTTTTTAGGGCTAGTACATCAGTCTGCTTTTTTTTCCCTCTGTAATCTAATTGCAGTTGCCTGCCAGCGTGTGTGTATTCAATGTCCACTCCAGTCCTGAAAGACTCATCTGATCTCTGCTGTAAGGACAGCATCCTGACAGCACCCCAAAAAGCCCTTTTTAGGGCTAGTACATCAGTCTGCTTTTTTTTTCCTCTGTAATCTAATTGCAGTTGCCTGCCAGCGTGTGTGTATTCAATGTCCACTCCAGTCCTGAAAGACTCATCTGATCTCTGCTGTAAAGACAGCGTCCTGACAGCACCCCAAAAAGCCCTTTTTAGGGCTAGTACATCAGTCTGCTTTTTTTTCCCTCTGTAATCTAATTGCAGTTGCCTGCCAGCGTGTGTGTATTCAGTGTCCACTCCAGTCCTGAAAGACTCATCTGATCTCTGCTGTAAGGACAGCATCCTGACAGCACCCCAAAAAGCCCTTTTTAGGGCTAGTACATCAGTCTGCTTTTTTTTTTCCTCTGTAATCTAATTGCAGTTGCCTGCCAGCGTGTGTGTATTCAGTGTCCACTCCAGTCCTGAAAGACTCATCTGATCTCTGCTGTAAGGACAGCGTCCTGACAGCACCCCAAAAAGCCCTTTTTAGGGCTAGTACATCAGTCTGCATTTTTTTTTCCTCTGTAATCTAATTGCAGTTGCCTGCCAGCGTGTGTGTATTCAGTGTCCACTCCAGTCCTGAAAGATTCATCTGATCTCTGCTGTAAGGACAGAGTTCTGACAGCACCCCAAAAAGCCATTTTTAGGGCTAGTACATAAGTCTGATTTTTTTTTCCTCTGTAATCTAATTGCAGTTGCCTGCCAGCGTGTGTGTATTAAGTGTCCACTCCAGTCCTGAAAGACTCATCTGATCTCAGCTGTAAGGACAGCGTCCTGACAGCACCCCAAAAAGCCCTTTTTAGGGCTAGTACATCAGTCTGTTTTTTTTTTCTTCCTCTGTAATCTAATTGCAGTTGCCTGCCAGCGTGTGTGTATTCAGTGTCCACTCTAGTCCTGAAAGACTCATCTGATCTCTGCTGTAAGGACAGTGTCCTGACAGCACCCCAAAAAGCCCTTTTAGGGCTAGTACATCAGTCTGCTTTTTTTTTTTCCTCTGTAATCTAATTGCAGTTGCCTGCCAGCGTGTGTGTATTCAGTGTCCACTCCAGTCCTGAAAGACTCATCTGATCTCTACTGTAAGGACAGCGTCCTGACAGCACCCCAAAAAGCCCTTTTTAGGGCTAGTACATCAGTCTGCTTTTGTTTTCTTCCTCTGTAATCTAATTGCAGTTGCCTGCCAGCGTGTGTGTATTCAGTGTCCACTCCAGTCCTGAAAGACTCATCTGATCTCTGCTGTAAGGACAGCATCCTGACAGCACCCCAAAAAGCCCTTTTTAGGGCTAATACATCAGTCTGTTTTTTTTTCCTCTGTAATCTAATTGCAGTTGCCTGCCAGCGTGTGTGTATTCAGTGTCCACTCCAGTCCTGAAAGACTCATCTGATCTCTGCTGTAAGGACAGCGTCCTGACAGCACCCCAAAAAGCCCTTTTTAGGACTAGTACATCAGTCTGCTTCTTTTTTTTCCTCTGTAATCTAATTGCAGTTGCCTAGCAGCGTGTGTGTATTCAGTGTCCACTCCAGTCCTGAAAGACTCATCTGATCTCTGCTGTAAGGACAGCGTCCTGACAGCACCCCAAAAAGCCCTTTTTAGGGCTAGTACATCAGTCTGCTTTTTTTTTCCTCTGTAATCTAATTGCAGTTGCCTGCCAGCGTGTGTGTATTCAGTGTCCACTCCAGTCCTGAAAGACTCATCTGATCTCTGCTGTAAGGACAGCGTTCTGATAGCACCCCAAAAAGCACTTTTTAGGGCTAGTACATAAGTCTGCTTTTTTTTTTTTCCTCTGTAATCTAATTACAGTTGCCTGCCAGCATGTGTGTATTCAATGTCCACTCCAGTCCTGAAAGACTCATCTGATCTCTGCTGTAAGGACAGCGTCCTGACAGCACCCCAAAAAGCCCTTTTTAGGGCTAGTACATCAGTCTGCTTTTTTTTTCTTCCTCTGTAATCTAATTGCAGTTGCCTGCCAGCATGTGTGTATTCAGTGTCCACTCCAGTCCTGAAAGACTCATCTGATCTCTGCTGTGAGGACAGCGTCCTGGCAGCACCCCAAAAAGCCCTTTTTAGGGCTAATACATCAGTCTGTTTTTTTTTTCCTCTGTAATCTAATTGCAGTTGCCTGCCAGCGTGTGTGTATTCAGTGTCCACTCCAGTCCTGAAAAACTCATCTGATCTCTGCTGTAAGGACAGCGTCCTGACACCACCCCAAAAAGCCATTTTTAGGGCTAGTACATCAGTCTGCTTCTTTTTTTTCCTCTGTAATCTAATTGCAGTTGCCTACCAGCATGTGTGTATTCAGTGTCCACTCCAGTCCTGAAAGACTCATCTGATCTCTGCTGTATGGACAGCATCCTGACAGCACCCCAAAAAGCCCTTTTTAGGGCTAGTACATCAGTCTGCTTTTTTTCCCTCTGTAATCTAATTGCAGTTGCCTGCCAGCGTGTGTGTATTCAGTGTCCACTCCAGTCCTGAAAGACTCATCTAATCTCTGCTGTAAGGACAGCATCCTGACAGCACCCCAAAAAGCCCTTTTTAGGGCTAGTACATCAGTGTGCTTTTTTTTTCTCCTCTGTAATCTAATTGCAGTTGCCTGCCAGCGTGTGTGTATTCAATGTCCACTCCAGTCCTGAAAGACTCATCTGATCTCTGCTGTAAGGACAGCATCCTGACAGCACCCCAAAAAGCCCTTTTTAGGGCTAGTACATCAGTCTGCTTTTTTTCCCTCTGTAATCTAATTGCAGTTGCCTGCCAGCGTGTGTGTATTCAATGTCCACTCCAGTCCTGAAAGACTCATCTGATCTCTGCTGTAAAGACAGCGTCCTGACAGCACCCCAAAAAGCCCTTTTTAGGGCTAGTACATCAGTCTGCTTTTTTTTCCCTCTGTAATCTAATTGCAGTTGCCTGCCAGCGTGTGTGTATTCAGTGTCCACTCCAGTCCTGAAAGACTCATCTGATCTCTGCTGTAAGGACAGCATCCTGACAGCACCCCAAAAAGCCCTTTTTAGGGCTAGTACATCAGTCTGCTTTTTTTTTTCCTCTGTAATCTAATTGCAGTTGCCTGCCAGCGTGTGTGTATTCAGTGTCTACTCCAGTCCTGAAAGACTCATCTGATCTCTGCTGTAAGGACAGCGTCCTGACAGCACCCCAAAAAGCCATTTTTAGGGCTAGTACATCAGTCTGCTTTTTTTTTTTTCCTCTGTAATCTAATTGCAGTTGCCTGCCAGCGTGTGTGTATTAAGTGTCCACTCCAGTCCTGAAAGACTCATCTGATCTCAGCTGTAAGGACAGCGTCCTGACAGCACCCCAAAAAGCCCTTTTTAGGACTAGTACATCAGTCTGGTTCTTTTTTTTCCTCTGTAATCTAATTGCAGTTGCCTACCAGCGTGTGTGTATTCAGTGTCCACTCCAGTCCTGAAAGACTCATCTGATCTCTGCTGTAAGGACAGCATCCTGACAGCACCCCAAAAAGCCCTTTTTAGGGCTAATACATCAGTCTGCTTCTTTTTTTTCCTCTGTAATCTAATTGCAGTTGCCTGCCAGCGTGTGTGTATTCAGTGTCCACTCCAGTCCTGAAAGACTCATCTGATCTCTGCTGTAAGGACAGCGTCCTGACAGCACCCCAAAAAGCCCTTTTTAGGACTAGTACATCAGTCTGCTTCTTTTTTTTCCTCTGTAATCTAATTGCAGTTGCCTACCAGCGTGTGTGTATTCAGTGTCCACTCCAGTCCTGAAAGACTCATCTGATCTCTGCTGTAAGGACAGCGTCCTGACAGCACCCCAAAAAGCCCTTTTTAGGGCTAATACATCAGTCTGTTTTTTTTTTCCTCTGTAATCTAATTGCAGTTGCCTGCCAGCGTGTGTGTATTCAGTGTCCACTCCAGTCCTGAAAAACTCATCTGATCTCTGCTGTAAGGACAGCGTCCTGACACCACCCCAAAAAGCCATTTTTAGGGCTAGTACATCAGTCTGCTTCTTTTTTTTCCTCTGTAATCTAATTGCAGTTGCCTACCAGCATGTGTGTATTCAGTGTCCACTCCAGTCCTGAAAGACTCATCTGATCTCTGCTGTATGGACAGCATCCTGACAGCACCCCAAAAAGCCCTTTTTAGGGCTAGTACATCAGTCTGCTTTTTTTCCCTCTGTAATCTAATTGCAGTTGCCTGCCAGCGTGTGTGTATTCAGTGTCCACTCCAGTCCTGAAAGACTCATCTAATCTCTGCTGTAAGGACAGCATCCTGACAGCACCCCAAAAAGCCCTTTTTAGGGCTAGTACATCAGTGTGCTTTTTTTTTCTCCTCTGTAATCTAATTGCAGTTGCCTGCCAGCGTGTGTGTATTCAATGTCCACTCCAGTCCTGAAAGACTCATCTGATCTCTGCTGTAAGGACAGCATCCTGACAGCACCCCAAAAAGCCCTTTTTAGGGCTAGTACATCAGTCTGCTTTTTTTCCCTCTGTAATCTAATTGCAGTTGCCTGCCAGCGTGTGTGTATTCAATGTCCACTCCAGTCCTGAAAGACTCATCTGATCTCTGCTGTAAAGACAGCGTCCTGACAGCACCCCAAAAAGCCCTTTTTAGGGCTAGTACATCAGTCTGCTTTTTTTTCCCTCTGTAATCTAATTGCAGTTGCCTGCCAGCGTGTGTGTATTCAGTGTCCACTCCAGTCCTGAAAGACTCATCTGATCTCTGCTGTAAGGACAGCATCCTGACAGCACCCCAAAAAGCCCTTTTTAGGGCTAGTACATCAGTCTGCTTTTTTTTTTCCTCTGTAATCTAATTGCAGTTGCCTGCCAGCGTGTGTGTATTCAGTGTCTACTCCAGTCCTGAAAGACTCATCTGATCTCTGCTGTAAGGACAGCGTCCTGACAGCACCCCAAAAAGCCATTTTTAGGGCTAGTACATCAGTCTGCTTTTTTTTTTTTCCTCTGTAATCTAATTGCAGTTGCCTGCCAGCGTGTGTGTATTAAGTGTCCACTCCAGTCCTGAAAGACTCATCTGATCTCAGCTGTAAGGACAGCGTCCTGACAGCACCCCAAAAAGCCCTTTTTAGGACTAGTACATCAGTCTGGTTCTTTTTTTTCCTCTGTAATCTAATTGCAGTTGCCTACCAGCGTGTGTGTATTCAGTGTCCACTCCAGTCCTGAAAGACTCATCTGATCTCTGCTGTAAGGACAGCATCCTGACAGCACCCCAAAAAGCCCTTTTTAGGGCTAATACATCAGTCTGCTTCTTTTTTTTCCTCTGTAATCTAATTGCAGTTGCCTGCCAGCGTGTGTGTATTCAGTGTCCACTCCAGTCCTGAAAGACTCATCTGATCTCTGCTGTAAGGACAGCGTCCTGACAGCACCCCAAAAAGCCCTTTTTAGGACTAGTACATCAGTCTGCTTCTTTTTTTTCCTCTGTAATCTAATTGCAGTTGCCTACCAGCGTGTGTGTATTCAGTGTCCACTCCAGTCCTGAAAGACTCATCTGATCTCTGCTGTAAGGACAGCGTCCTGACAGCACCCCAAAAAGCCCTTTTTAGGGCTAGTACATCAGTCTGCTTTTTTTTTTCCTCTGTAATCTAATTGCAGTTGCCTGCCAGCGTGTGTGTATTCAGTGTCCACTCCAGTCCTGAAAGACTCATCTGATCTCTGCTGTCAAGACAGCGTCCTGACAGCACCCCAAAAAGCCCTTTTTAGGGCTAGTACATCAGTCTGCTTTTTTTTTTTCCTCTGTAATCTAATTGCAGTTGCCTGCCAGCGTGTGTGTATTCAGTGTCCACTCCAGTCCTGAAAGACTCATCTAATCTCTGCTGTAAGGACAGCATCCTGACAGCACCCCAAAAAGCCCTTTTTAGGGCTAGTACATCAGTGTGCTTTTTTTTTCTCCTCTGTAATCTAATTGCAGTTGCCTGCCAGCGTGTGTGTATTCAATGTCCACTCCAGTCCTGAAAGACTCATCTGATCTCTGCTGTAAGGACAGCATCCTGACAGCACCCCAAA
Organism: Rana muscosa; assembly: GCA_029206835.1. Classification (NCBI taxonomy): domain Eukaryota; kingdom Metazoa; phylum Chordata; class Amphibia; order Anura; family Ranidae; genus Rana; species Rana muscosa. Next base: position 630,652,743 of record CM055116.1, on the reverse strand, counting down.
AAGCCCTTTTTAGGGCTAGTACATCAGTCTGCTTTTTTTCCCTCTGTAATCTAATTGCAGTTGCCTGCCAGCGTGTGTGTATTCAATGTCCACTCCAGTCCTGAAAGACTCATCTGATCTCTGCTGTAAAGACAGCGTCCTGACAGCACCCCAAAAAGCCCTTTTTAGGGCTAGTACATCAGTCTGCTTTTTTTTCCCTCTGTAATCTAATTGCAGTTGCCTGCCAGCGTGTGTGTATTCAGTGTCCACTCCAGTCCTGAAAGACTCATCTGATCTCTGCTGTAAGGACAGCATCCTGACAGCACCCCAAAAAGCCCTTTTTAGGGCTAGTACATCAGTCTGCTTTTTTTTTTCCTCTGTAATCTAATTGCAGTTGCCTGCCAGCGTGTGTGTATTCAGTGTCTACTCCAGTCCTGAAAGACTCATCTGATCTCTGCTGTAAGGACAGCGTCCTGACAGCACCCCAAAAAGCCATTTTTAGGGCTAGTACATAAGTCTGCTTTTTTTTTTTTCCTCTGTAATCTAATTGCAGTTGCCTGCCAGCGTGTGTGTATTAAGTGTCCACTCCAGTCCTGAAAGACTCATCTGATCTCAGCTGTAAGGACAGCGTCCTGACAGCACCCCAAAAAGCCCTTTTTAGGACTAGTACATCAGTCTGCTTCTTTTTTTTCCTCTGTAATCTAATTGCAGTTGCCTACCAGCGTGTGTGTATTCAGTGTCCACTCCAGTCCTGAAAGACTCATCTGATCTCTGCTGTAAGGACAGCATCCTGACAGCACCCCAAAAAGCCCTTTTTAGGGCTAATACATCAGTCTGCTTCTTTTTTTTCCTCTGTAATCTAATTGCAGTTGCCTGCCAGCGTGTGTGTATTCAGTGTCCACTCCAGTCCTGAAAGACTCATCTGATCTCTGCTGTAAGGACAGCGTCCTGACAGCACCCCAAAAAGCCCTTTTTAGGACTAGTACATCAGTCTGCTTCTTTTTTTTCCTCTGTAATCTAATTGCAGTTGCCTACCAGCGTGTGTGTATTCAGTGTCCACTCCAGTCCTGAAAGACTCATCTGATCTCTGCTGTAAGGACAGCGTCCTGACAGCACCCCAAAAAGCCCTTTTTAGGGCTAGTACATCAGTCTGCTTTTTTTTTTCCTCTGTAATCTAATTGCAGTTGCCTGCCAGCGTGTGTGTATTCAGTGTCCACTCCAGTCCTGAAAGACTCATCTGATCTCTGCTGTCAAGACAGCGTCCTGACAGCACCCCAAAAAGCCCTTTTTAGGGCTAGTACATCAGTCTGCTTTTTTTTTTTCCTCTGTAATCTAATTGCAGTTGCCTGCCAGCGTGTGTGTATTCAGTGTCCACTCCAGTCCTGAAAGACTCATCTGATCTCTGCTGTAAGGACAGCATCCTGACAGCACCCCAAAAAGCCCTTTTTAGGGCTAGTACATCAGTCTGCTTTTTTTTTTTTCCTCTGTAATCTAATTGCAGTTGCCTGCCAGCGTGTGTGTATTCAATGTCCACTCCAGTCCTGAAAGACTCATCTGATCTCTGCTGTAAGGACAGCATCCTGACAGCACCCCAAAAAGCCCTTTTTAGGACGAGTACATCAGTCTGCTTTTTTTTTTTCCCTCTGTAATCTAATTGCAGTTGCCTGCCAGTGTGTGTGTTTTCAATGTCCACTCCAGTCCTGAAAGACTCATCTGATCTCTGCTGTAAGGAGAGCGTCCTGACAGCACCCCAAAAAGCCTTTTTTAGGGCTAGTACATCAGTCTGCTTTTTTTTCCCCTCTGTAATCTAATTGCAGTTGCCTGCCAGCGTGTGTGTATTCAGTGTCCACTCCAGTCCTGAAAGACTCATCTGATCTCTGCTGTAAGGACAGCGTCCTGACAGCACCCCAAAAAGCCCTTTTTAGGGCTAGTACATCAGTCTGCTTTTTTTTTCTTCCTCTGTAATCTAATTGCAGTTGCCTGCCAGCGTGTGTGTATTCAGTGTCCACTCCAGTCCTGAAAGACTCATCTGATCTCTGCTGTAAGGACAGCGTCCTGACAGCACCCCAAAAAGCCCTTTTTAGGGCTAGTACATCAGTCTGCTTTTTTTTTCTTCCTCTGTAATCTAATTGCAGTTGCCTGCCAGCGTGTGTGTATTCAGTGTCCACTCCAGTCCTGAAAGACTCATCTGATCTCTGCTGTAAGGACAGCATCCTGACAGCACCCCAAAAAGCCCTTTTTAGGGCTAGTACATCAGTCTGCTTTTTTTTTTCCCCTCTGTAATCTAATTGCAGTTGCCTGCTAGCGTGTGTGTATTCAATGTCCACTCCAGTCCTGAAAGACTCATCTGATCTCTGCTGTAAGGACAGCATCCTGACAGCACCCCAAAAAGCCCTTTTTAGGGCTAGTACATCAGTCTGCTTTTTTTTTTCCTCTGTAATCTAATTGCAGTTGCCTGCCAGTGTGTGTGTTTTCAATGTCCACTCCAGTCCTGAAAGACTCATCTGATCTCTGCTGTAAGGAGAGCGTCCTGACAGCACCCCAAAAAGCCTTTTTTAGGGCTAGTACATCAGTCTGCTTTTTTTTTCCTCTGTAATCTAATTGCAGTTGCCTGCCAGCGTGTGTGTATTCAGTTTCCACTCCAGTCCTGAAAGACTCATCTGATCTCTGCTGTAAGGACAGCATCCTGACAGCACCCCAAAAAGCCCTTTTTAGGGCTAGTACATCAGTCTGCTTTTTTTTCCCTCTGTAATCTAATTGCAGTTGCCTGCCAGCGTGTGTGTATTCAATGTCCACTCCAGTCCTGAAAGACTCATCTGATCTCTGCTGTAAGGACAGCATCCTGACAGCACCCCAAAAAGCCCTTTTTAGGGCTAGTACATCAGTCTGCTTTTTTTTTCCTCTGTAATCTAATTGCAGTTGCCTGCCAGCGTGTGTGTATTCAATGTCCACTCCAGTCCTGAAAGACTCATCTGATCTCTGCTGTAAAGACAGCGTCCTGACAGCACCCCAAAAAGCCCTTTTTAGGGCTAGTACATCAGTCTGCTTTTTTTTCCCTCTGTAATCTAATTGCAGTTGCCTGCCAGCGTGTGTGTATTCAGTGTCCACTCCAGTCCTGAAAGACTCATCTGATCTCTGCTGTAAGGACAGCATCCTGACAGCACCCCAAAAAGCCCTTTTTAGGGCTAGTACATCAGTCTGCTTTTTTTTTTCCTCTGTAATCTAATTGCAGTTGCCTGCCAGCGTGTGTGTATTCAGTGTCCACTCCAGTCCTGAAAGACTCATCTGATCTCTGCTGTAAGGACAGCGTCCTGACAGCACCCCAAAAAGCCCTTTTTAGGGCTAGTACATCAGTCTGCATTTTTTTTTCCTCTGTAATCTAATTGCAGTTGCCTGCCAGCGTGTGTGTATTCAGTGTCCACTCCAGTCCTGAAAGATTCATCTGATCTCTGCTGTAAGGACAGAGTTCTGACAGCACCCCAAAAAGCCATTTTTAGGGCTAGTACATAAGTCTGATTTTTTTTTCCTCTGTAATCTAATTGCAGTTGCCTGCCAGCGTGTGTGTATTAAGTGTCCACTCCAGTCCTGAAAGACTCATCTGATCTCAGCTGTAAGGACAGCGTCCTGACAGCACCCCAAAAAGCCCTTTTTAGGGCTAGTACATCAGTCTGTTTTTTTTTTCTTCCTCTGTAATCTAATTGCAGTTGCCTGCCAGCGTGTGTGTATTCAGTGTCCACTCTAGTCCTGAAAGACTCATCTGATCTCTGCTGTAAGGACAGTGTCCTGACAGCACCCCAAAAAGCCCTTTTAGGGCTAGTACATCAGTCTGCTTTTTTTTTTTCCTCTGTAATCTAATTGCAGTTGCCTGCCAGCGTGTGTGTATTCAGTGTCCACTCCAGTCCTGAAAGACTCATCTGATCTCTACTGTAAGGACAGCGTCCTGACAGCACCCCAAAAAGCCCTTTTTAGGGCTAGTACATCAGTCTGCTTTTGTTTTCTTCCTCTGTAATCTAATTGCAGTTGCCTGCCAGCGTGTGTGTATTCAGTGTCCACTCCAGTCCTGAAAGACTCATCTGATCTCTGCTGTAAGGACAGCATCCTGACAGCACCCCAAAAAGCCCTTTTTAGGGCTAATACATCAGTCTGTTTTTTTTTCCTCTGTAATCTAATTGCAGTTGCCTGCCAGCGTGTGTGTATTCAGTGTCCACTCCAGTCCTGAAAGACTCATCTGATCTCTGCTGTAAGGACAGCGTCCTGACAGCACCCCAAAAAGCCCTTTTTAGGACTAGTACATCAGTCTGCTTCTTTTTTTTCCTCTGTAATCTAATTGCAGTTGCCTAGCAGCGTGTGTGTATTCAGTGTCCACTCCAGTCCTGAAAGACTCATCTGATCTCTGCTGTAAGGACAGCGTCCTGACAGCACCCCAAAAAGCCCTTTTTAGGGCTAGTACATCAGTCTGCTTTTTTTTTCCTCTGTAATCTAATTGCAGTTGCCTGCCAGCGTGTGTGTATTCAGTGTCCACTCCAGTCCTGAAAGACTCATCTGATCTCTGCTGTAAGGACAGCGTTCTGATAGCACCCCAAAAAGCACTTTTTAGGGCTAGTACATAAGTCTGCTTTTTTTTTTTTCCTCTGTAATCTAATTACAGTTGCCTGCCAGCATGTGTGTATTCAATGTCCACTCCAGTCCTGAAAGACTCATCTGATCTCTGCTGTAAGGACAGCGTCCTGACAGCACCCCAAAAAGCCCTTTTTAGGGCTAGTACATCAGTCTGCTTTTTTTTTCTTCCTCTGTAATCTAATTGCAGTTGCCTGCCAGCATGTGTGTATTCAGTGTCCACTCCAGTCCTGAAAGACTCATCTGATCTCTGCTGTGAGGACAGCGTCCTGGCAGCACCCCAAAAAGCCCTTTTTAGGGCTAATACATCAGTCTGTTTTTTTTTTCCTCTGTAATCTAATTGCAGTTGCCTGCCAGCGTGTGTGTATTCAGTGTCCACTCCAGTCCTGAAAAACTCATCTGATCTCTGCTGTAAGGACAGCGTCCTGACACCACCCCAAAAAGCCATTTTTAGGGCTAGTACATCAGTCTGCTTCTTTTTTTTCCTCTGTAATCTAATTGCAGTTGCCTACCAGCATGTGTGTATTCAGTGTCCACTCCAGTCCTGAAAGACTCATCTGATCTCTGCTGTATGGACAGCATCCTGACAGCACCCCAAAAAGCCCTTTTTAGGGCTAGTACATCAGTCTGCTTTTTTTCCCTCTGTAATCTAATTGCAGTTGCCTGCCAGCGTGTGTGTATTCAGTGTCCACTCCAGTCCTGAAAGACTCATCTAATCTCTGCTGTAAGGACAGCATCCTGACAGCACCCCAAAAAGCCCTTTTTAGGGCTAGTACATCAGTGTGCTTTTTTTTTCTCCTCTGTAATCTAATTGCAGTTGCCTGCCAGCGTGTGTGTATTCAATGTCCACTCCAGTCCTGAAAGACTCATCTGATCTCTGCTGTAAGGACAGCATCCTGACAGCACCCCAAAAAGCCCTTTTTAGGGCTAGTACATCAGTCTGCTTTTTTTCCCTCTGTAATCTAATTGCAGTTGCCTGCCAGCGTGTGTGTATTCAATGTCCACTCCAGTCCTGAAAGACTCATCTGATCTCTGCTGTAAAGACAGCGTCCTGACAGCACCCCAAAAAGCCCTTTTTAGGGCTAGTACATCAGTCTGCTTTTTTTTCCCTCTGTAATCTAATTGCAGTTGCCTGCCAGCGTGTGTGTATTCAGTGTCCACTCCAGTCCTGAAAGACTCATCTGATCTCTGCTGTAAGGACAGCATCCTGACAGCACCCCAAAAAGCCCTTTTTAGGGCTAGTACATCAGTCTGCTTTTTTTTTTCCTCTGTAATCTAATTGCAGTTGCCTGCCAGCGTGTGTGTATTCAGTGTCTACTCCAGTCCTGAAAGACTCATCTGATCTCTGCTGTAAGGACAGCGTCCTGACAGCACCCCAAAAAGCCATTTTTAGGGCTAGTACATCAGTCTGCTTTTTTTTTTTTCCTCTGTAATCTAATTGCAGTTGCCTGCCAGCGTGTGTGTATTAAGTGTCCACTCCAGTCCTGAAAGACTCATCTGATCTCAGCTGTAAGGACAGCGTCCTGACAGCACCCCAAAAAGCCCTTTTTAGGACTAGTACATCAGTCTGGTTCTTTTTTTTCCTCTGTAATCTAATTGCAGTTGCCTACCAGCGTGTGTGTATTCAGTGTCCACTCCAGTCCTGAAAGACTCATCTGATCTCTGCTGTAAGGACAGCATCCTGACAGCACCCCAAAAAGCCCTTTTTAGGGCTAATACATCAGTCTGCTTCTTTTTTTTCCTCTGTAATCTAATTGCAGTTGCCTGCCAGCGTGTGTGTATTCAGTGTCCACTCCAGTCCTGAAAGACTCATCTGATCTCTGCTGTAAGGACAGCGTCCTGACAGCACCCCAAAAAGCCCTTTTTAGGACTAGTACATCAGTCTGCTTCTTTTTTTTCCTCTGTAATCTAATTGCAGTTGCCTACCAGCGTGTGTGTATTCAGTGTCCACTCCAGTCCTGAAAGACTCATCTGATCTCTGCTGTAAGGACAGCGTCCTGACAGCACCCCAAAAAGCCCTTTTTAGGGCTAATACATCAGTCTGTTTTTTTTTTCCTCTGTAATCTAATTGCAGTTGCCTGCCAGCGTGTGTGTATTCAGTGTCCACTCCAGTCCTGAAAAACTCATCTGATCTCTGCTGTAAGGACAGCGTCCTGACACCACCCCAAAAAGCCATTTTTAGGGCTAGTACATCAGTCTGCTTCTTTTTTTTCCTCTGTAATCTAATTGCAGTTGCCTACCAGCATGTGTGTATTCAGTGTCCACTCCAGTCCTGAAAGACTCATCTGATCTCTGCTGTATGGACAGCATCCTGACAGCACCCCAAAAAGCCCTTTTTAGGGCTAGTACATCAGTCTGCTTTTTTTCCCTCTGTAATCTAATTGCAGTTGCCTGCCAGCGTGTGTGTATTCAGTGTCCACTCCAGTCCTGAAAGACTCATCTAATCTCTGCTGTAAGGACAGCATCCTGACAGCACCCCAAAAAGCCCTTTTTAGGGCTAGTACATCAGTGTGCTTTTTTTTTCTCCTCTGTAATCTAATTGCAGTTGCCTGCCAGCGTGTGTGTATTCAATGTCCACTCCAGTCCTGAAAGACTCATCTGATCTCTGCTGTAAGGACAGCATCCTGACAGCACCCCAAAAAGCCCTTTTTAGGGCTAGTACATCAGTCTGCTTTTTTTCCCTCTGTAATCTAATTGCAGTTGCCTGCCAGCGTGTGTGTATTCAATGTCCACTCCAGTCCTGAAAGACTCATCTGATCTCTGCTGTAAAGACAGCGTCCTGACAGCACCCCAAAAAGCCCTTTTTAGGGCTAGTACATCAGTCTGCTTTTTTTTCCCTCTGTAATCTAATTGCAGTTGCCTGCCAGCGTGTGTGTATTCAGTGTCCACTCCAGTCCTGAAAGACTCATCTGATCTCTGCTGTAAGGACAGCATCCTGACAGCACCCCAAAAAGCCCTTTTTAGGGCTAGTACATCAGTCTGCTTTTTTTTTTCCTCTGTAATCTAATTGCAGTTGCCTGCCAGCGTGTGTGTATTCAGTGTCTACTCCAGTCCTGAAAGACTCATCTGATCTCTGCTGTAAGGACAGCGTCCTGACAGCACCCCAAAAAGCCATTTTTAGGGCTAGTACATCAGTCTGCTTTTTTTTTTTTCCTCTGTAATCTAATTGCAGTTGCCTGCCAGCGTGTGTGTATTAAGTGTCCACTCCAGTCCTGAAAGACTCATCTGATCTCAGCTGTAAGGACAGCGTCCTGACAGCACCCCAAAAAGCCCTTTTTAGGACTAGTACATCAGTCTGGTTCTTTTTTTTCCTCTGTAATCTAATTGCAGTTGCCTACCAGCGTGTGTGTATTCAGTGTCCACTCCAGTCCTGAAAGACTCATCTGATCTCTGCTGTAAGGACAGCATCCTGACAGCACCCCAAAAAGCCCTTTTTAGGGCTAATACATCAGTCTGCTTCTTTTTTTTCCTCTGTAATCTAATTGCAGTTGCCTGCCAGCGTGTGTGTATTCAGTGTCCACTCCAGTCCTGAAAGACTCATCTGATCTCTGCTGTAAGGACAGCGTCCTGACAGCACCCCAAAAAGCCCTTTTTAGGACTAGTACATCAGTCTGCTTCTTTTTTTTCCTCTGTAATCTAATTGCAGTTGCCTACCAGCGTGTGTGTATTCAGTGTCCACTCCAGTCCTGAAAGACTCATCTGATCTCTGCTGTAAGGACAGCGTCCTGACAGCACCCCAAAAAGCCCTTTTTAGGGCTAGTACATCAGTCTGCTTTTTTTTTTCCTCTGTAATCTAATTGCAGTTGCCTGCCAGCGTGTGTGTATTCAGTGTCCACTCCAGTCCTGAAAGACTCATCTGATCTCTGCTGTCAAGACAGCGTCCTGACAGCACCCCAAAAAGCCCTTTTTAGGGCTAGTACATCAGTCTGCTTTTTTTTTTTCCTCTGTAATCTAATTGCAGTTGCCTGCCAGCGTGTGTGTATTCAGTGTCCACTCCAGTCCTGAAAGACTCATCTAATCTCTGCTGTAAGGACAGCATCCTGACAGCACCCCAAAAAGCCCTTTTTAGGGCTAGTACATCAGTGTGCTTTTTTTTTCTCCTCTGTAATCTAATTGCAGTTGCCTGCCAGCGTGTGTGTATTCAATGTCCACTCCAGTCCTGAAAGACTCATCTGATCTCTGCTGTAAGGACAGCATCCTGACAGCACCCCAAAAAGCCCTTTTTAGGGCTAGTACATCAGTCTGCTTTTTTTCCCTCTGTAATCTAATTGCAGTTGCCTGCCAGCGTGTGTGTATTCAATGTCCACTCCAGTCCTGAAAGACTCATCTGATCTCTGCTGTAAAGACAGCGTCCTGACAGCACCCCAAAAAGCCCTTTTTAGGGCTAGTACATCAGTCTGCTTTTTTTTCCCTCTGTAATCTAATTGCAGTTGCCTGCCAGCGTGTGTGTATTCAGTGTCCACTCCAGTCCTGAAAGACTCATCTGATCTCTGCTGTAAGGACAGCATCCTGACAGCACCCCAAAAAGCCCTTTTTAGGGCTAGTACATCAGTCTGCTTTTTTTTTTCCTCTGTAATCTAATTGCAGTTGCCTGCCAGCGTGTGTGTATTCAGTGTCTACTCCAGTCCTGAAAGACTCATCTGATCTCTGCTGTAAGGACAGCGTCCTGACAGCACCCCAAAAAGCCATTTTTAGGGCTAGTACATAAGTCTGCTTTTTTTTTTTTCCTCTGTAATCTAATTGCAGTTGCCTGCCAGCGTGTGTGTATTAAGTGTCCACTCCAGTCCTGAAAGACTCATCTGATCTCAGCTGTAAGGACAGCGTCCTGACAGCACCCCAAAAAGCCCTTTTTAGGACTAGTACATCAGTCTGCTTCTTTTTTTTCCTCTGTAATCTAATTGCAGTTGCCTACCAGCGTGTGTGTATTCAGTGTCCACTCCAGTCCTGAAAGACTCATCTGATCTCTGCTGTAAGGACAGCATCCTGACAGCACCCCAAAAAGCCCTTTTTAGGGCTAATACATCAGTCTGCTTCTTTTTTTTCCTCTGTAATCTAATTGCAGTTGCCTGCCAGCGTGTGTGTATTCAGTGTCCACTCCAGTCCTGAAAGACTCATCTGATCTCTGCTGTAAGGACAGCGTCCTGACAGCACCCCAAAAAGCCCTTTTTAGGACTAGTACATCAGTCTGCTTCTTTTTTTTCCTCTGTAATCTAATTGCAGTTGCCTACCAGCGTGTGTGTATTCAGTGTCCACTCCAGTCCTGAAAGACTCATCTGATCTCTGCTGTAAGGACAGCGTCCTGACAGCACCCCAAAAAGCCCTTTTTAGGGCTAGTACATCAGTCTGCTTTTTTTTTTCCTCTGTAATCTAATTGCAGTTGCCTGCCAGCGTGTGTGTATTCAGTGTCCACTCCAGTCCTGAAAGACTCATCTGATCTCTGCTGTCAAGACAGCGTCCTGACAGCACCCCAAAAAGCCCTTTTTAGGGCTAGTACATCAGTCTGCTTTTTTTTTTTCCTCTGTAATCTAATTGCAGTTGCCTGCCAGCGTGTGTGTATTCAGTGTCCACTCCAGTCCTGAAAGACTCATCTGATCTCTGCTGTAAGGACAGCATCCTGACAGCACCCCAAAAAGCCCTTTTTAGGGCTAGTACATCAGTCTGCTTTTTTTTTTTTCCTCTGTAATCTAATTGCAGTTGCCTGCCAGCGTGTGTGTATTCAATGTCCACTCCAGTCCTGAAAGACTCATCTGATCTCTGCTGTAAGGACAGCATCCTGACAGCACCCCAAAAAGCCCTTTTTAGGACGAGTACATCAGTCTGCTTTTTTTTTTTCCCTCTGTAATCTAATTGCAGTTGCCTGCCAGTGTGTGTGTTTTCAATGTCCACTCCAGTCCTGAAAGACTCATCTGATCTCTGCTGTAAGGAGAGCGTCCTGACAGCACCCCAAAAAGCCTTTTTTAGGGCTAGTACATCAGTCTGCTTTTTTTTCCCCTCTGTAATCTAATTGCAGTTGCCTGCCAGCGTGTGTGTATTCAGTGTCCACTCCAGTCCTGAAAGACTCATCTGATCTCTGCTGTAAGGACAGCGTCCTGACAGCACCCCAAAAAGCCCTTTTTAGGGCTAGTACATCAGTCTGCTTTTTTTTTCTTCCTCTGTAATCTAATTGCAGTTGCCTGCCAGCGTGTGTGTATTCAGTGTCCACTCCAGTCCTGAAAGACTCATCTGATCTCTGCTGTAAGGACAGCGTCCTGACAGCACCCCAAAAAGCCCTTTTTAGGGCTAGTACATCAGTCTGCTTTTTTTTTCTTCCTCTGTAATCTAATTGCAGTTGCCTGCCAGCGTATGTGTATTCAGTGTCCACTCCAGTCCTGAAAGACTCATCTGATCTCTGCTGTAAGGACAGCATCCTGACAGCACCCCAAAAAGCCCTTTTTAGGGCTAGTACATCAGTCTGCTTTTTTTTTTCCCCTCTGTAATCTAATTGCAGTTGCCTGCTAGCGTGTGTGTATTCAATGTCCACTCCAGTCCTGAAAGACTCATCTGATCTCTGCTGTAAGGACAGCATCCTGACAGCACCCCAAAAAGCCCTTTTTAGGGCTAGTACATCAGTCTGCTTTTTTTTTTCCTCTGTAATCTAATTGCAGTTGCCTGCCAGTGTGTGTGTTTTCAATGTCCACTCCAGTCCTGAAAGACTCATCTGATCTCTGCTGTAAGGAGAGCGTCCTGACAGCACCCCAAAAAGCCTTTTTTAGGGCTAGTACATCAGTCTGCTTTTTTTTCCCCTCTGTAATCTAATTGCAGTTGCCTGCCAGCGTGTGTGTATTCAGTGTCCACTCCAGTCCTGAAAGACTCATCTGATCTCTGCTGTAAGGACAGCGTCCTGACAGCACCCCAAAAAGCCCTTTTTAGGGCTAGTACATCAGTCTGCTTTTTTTTTCTTCCTCTGTAATCTAATTGCAGTTGCCTGCCAGCGTGTGTGTATTCAGTGTCCACTCCAGTCCTGAAAGACTCATCTGATCTCTGCTGTAAGGACAGCGTCCTGACAGCACCCCAAAAAGCCCTTTTTAGGGCTAGTACATCAGTCTGCTTTTTTTTTCTTCCTCTGTAATCTAATTGCAGTTGCCTGCCAGCGTGTGTGTATTCAGTGTCCACTCCAGTCCTGAAAGACTCATCTGATCTCTGCTGTAAGGACAGCATCCTGACAGCACCCCAAAAAGCCCTTTTTAGGGCTAGTACATCAGTCTGCTTTTTTTTTCCCCTCTGTAATCTAATTGCAGTTGCCTGCTAGCGTGTGTGTATTCAATGTCCACTCCAGTCCTGAAAGACTCATCTGATCTCTGCTGTAAGGACAGCATCCTGACAGCACCCCAAAAAGCCCTTTTTAGGGCTAGTACATCAGTCTGCTTTTTTTTTTCCTCTGTAATCTAATTGCAGTTGCCTGCCAGCATGTGTGTATTCAATGTCCACTCCAGTCCTGAAAGACTCATCTGATCTCTGCTGTAAGGACAGCGTCCTGACAGCACCCCAAAAAGCCCTTTTTAAGGCTAGTACATCAGTCTGCTTTTTTTTTCCTCTGTAATCTAATTGCAGTTGCCTGCCAGCGTGTGTGTATTCAGTGTCCACTCCAGTCCTGAAAGACTCATCTGATCTCTGCTGTAAGGACAGCGTCCTGACAGCACCCCAAAAAGCCCTTTTTAGGGCTAGTACATCAGTCTGCTTTTTTTTCCCCTCTGTAATCTAATTGCAGTTGCCTGCCAGCGTGTGTGTATTCAGTGTCCACTTCAGTCCTGAAAGACTCATCTGATCTCTGCTGTAAGGACAGCATCCTGACAGCACCCCAAAAAGCCCTTTTTAGGGCTAGTACATCAGTCTGCTTTTTTTCCCCTCTGTAATCTAATTGCAGTTGCCTGCCAGCGTGTGTGTATTCAGTGTCCACTTCAGTCCTGAAAGACTCATCTGATCTCTGCTGTAAGGACAGCATCCTGACAGCACCCAAAAAGCCCTTTTTAGGGCTAGTACATTAGTCTGCTTTTTTTTTTTCCTCTGTAATCTAATTGCAGTTGCCTGCCAGCGTGTGTGCATTCAGTGTCCACTCCAGTCCTGAAAGACTCATCTGATCTCTGCTGTAAGGACAGCATCCTGACAGCACCCCAAAAAGCCCTTTTTAGGGCTAGTACATCAGTCTGCTTTTTTTTTCCCTCTGTAATCTAATTGCAGTTGCCTGCCAGCGTGTGTGTATTCAGTGTCCACTCCAGTCCTGAAAGACTCATCTGATCTCTGCTGTAAGGACAGCGTCCTGACAGCACCCCAAAAAGCCCTTTTTAGGGCTAGTACATCAGTCTGCTTTTTTTTTTCCTCTGTAATCTAATTGCAGTTGCCTGCCAGCGTGTGTGTATTAAGTGTCCACTCCAGTCCTGAAAGACTCATCTGACCTCTGCTGTAAGGACAGCGTCCTGACAGCACCCCAAAAAGCCCTTTTTAGGGCTAGTACATCAGTCTGCTTTTTTTTTTTCCTCTGTAATCTAATTGCAGTTGCCTGCCAGCGTGTGTGTATTCAGTGTCCACTCCAGTCCTGAAAGACTCATCTGATCTCAGCTGTAAGGACAGCGTCCTGACAGCACCCCAAAAAGCCCTTTTTAGGGCTAGTACATCAGTCTGCTTTTTTTTTTCCTCTGTAATCTAATTGCAGTTGCCTGCCAGCGTGTGTGTATTCAGTGTCCACTCTAGTCCTGAAAGACTCATCTGATCTCTGCTGTAAGGACAGTGTCCTGGCAGCACCCCAAAAAGCCCTTTTAGGGCTAGTACATCAGTCTGCTTTTTTTTTTTCCTCTGTAATCTAATTGCAGTTGCCTGCCAGCGTGTGTGTATTCAGTGTCCACTCCAGTCCTGAAAGACTCATCTGATCTCTGCTGTAAGGACAGCATCCTGACAGCACCCCAAAAAGCCCTTTTTAGGGCTAATACATCAGTCTGTTTTTTTTCCTCTGTAATCTAATTGCAGTTGCCTGCCAGCGTGTGTGTATTCAGTGTCCACTCCAGTCCTGAAAGACTCATCTGATCTCTGCTGTAAGGACAGCGTCCTGACAGCACCCCAAAAAGCCCTTTTTAGGACTAGTACATCAGTCTGCTTCTTTTTTTTCCTCTGTAATCTAATTGCAGTTGCCTACCAGCGTGTGTGTATTCAGTGTCCACTCCAGTCCTGAAAGACTCATCTGATCTCTGCTGTAAGGACAGCGTCCTGACAGCACCCCAAAAAGCCCTTTTTAGGGCTAGTACATCAGTCTGCTTTTTTTTTTTCCTCTGTAATCTAATTGCAGTTGCCTGCCAGCATGTGTGTATTCAGTGTCCACTCCAGTCCTGAAAGACTCATCTGATCTCTGCTGTAAGGACAGCATCCTGACAGCACCCCAAAAAGCCCTTTTTAGGGCTAGTACATCAGTCTGCTTTTTTTTTTTTCCTCTGTAATCTAATTGCAGTTGCCTGCCAGCGTGTGTGTATTCAATGTCCACTCCAGTCCTGAAAGACTCATCTGATCTCTGCTGTAAGGACAGCATCCTGACAGCACCCCAAAAAGCCCTTTTTAGGACGAGTACATCAGTCTGCTTTTTTTTTTCCCTCTGTATCCTAATTGCAGTTGCCTGCCAGTGTGTGTGTTTTCAATGTCCACTCCAGTCCTGAAAGACTCATCTGATCTCTGCTGTAAGGAGAGCGTCTTGACAGCACCCCAAAAAGCCTTTTTTAGGGCTAGTACATCAGTCTGCTTTTTTTTTCCCTCTGTAATCTAATTGCAGTTGCCTGCCAGCGTGTGTGTATTCAGTGTCCACTCCAGTCCTGAAAGACTCATCTGATCTCTGCTGTAAGGACAGCGTCCTGACAGCACCCCAAAAAGCCCTTTTTAGGGCTAGTACATCAGTCTGCTTTTTTTTTCTTCCTCTGTAATCTAATTGCAGTTGCCTGCCAGCGTGTGTGTATTCAGTGTCCACTCCAGTCCTGAAAGACTCATCTGATCTCTGCTGTAAGGACAGCGTCCTGACAGCACCCCAAAAAGCCCTTTTTAGGGCTAGTACATCAGTCTGCTTTTTTTTTCTTCCTCTGTAATCTAATTGCAGTTGCCTGCCAGCGTGTGTGTATTCAGTGTCCACTCCATTCCTGAAAGACTCATCTGATCTCTGCTGTAAGGACAGCATCCTGACAGCACCCCAAAAAGCCCTTTTTAGGGCTAGTACATCAGTCTGCTTTTTTTTTTCCCCTCTGTAATCTAATTGCAGTTGCCTGCTAGCGTGTGTGTATTCAATGTCCACTCCAGTCCTGAAAGACTCATCTGATCTCTGCTGTAAGGACAGCATCCTGACAGCACCCCAAAAAGCCCTTTTTAGGGCTAGTACATCAGTCTGCTTTTTTTTTCCTCTGTAATCTAATTGCAGTTGCCTGCCAGCATGTGTGTATTCAATGTCCACTCCAGTCCTGAAAGACTCATCTGATCTCTGCTGTAAGGACAGCGTCCTGACAGCACCCCAAAAAGCCCTTTTTAGGGCTAGTACATCAGTCTGCTTTTTTTTTTCCTCTGTAATCTAATTGCAGTTGCCTGCCAGCGTGTGTGTATTCAGTGTCCACTCCAGTCCTGAAAGACTCATCTGATCTCTGCTGTAAGGACAGCGTCCTGACAGCACCCCAAAAAGCCCTTTTTAGGGCTAGTACATCAGTCTGCTTTTTTTTCCCCTCTGTAATCTAATTGCAGTTGCCTGCCAGCGTGTGTGTATTCAGTGTCCACTTCAGTCCTGAAAGACTCATCTGATCTCTGCTGTTAGGACAGCATCCTGACAGCACCCCAAAAAGCCCTTTTTAGGGCTAGTACATCAGTCTGCTTTTTTTCCCCTCTGTAATCTAATTGCAGTTGCCTGCCAGCGTGTGTGTATTCAGTGTCCACTTCAGTCCTGAAAGACTCATCTGATCTCTGCTGTAAGGACAGCGTCCTGACAGCACCCAAAAAGCCCTTTTTAGGGCTAGTACATTAGTCTGCTTTTTTTTTTTCCTCTGTAATCTAATTGCAGTTGCCTGCCAGCGTGTGTGCATTCCGTGTCCACTCCAGTCCTGAAAGACTCATCTGATCTCTGCTGTAAGGACAGCATCCTGACAGCACCCCAAAAAGCCCTTTTTAGGGCTAGTACATCAGTCTGCTTTTTTTCCCCTCTGTAATCTAATTGCAGTTGCCTGCCAGCGTGTGTGTATTCAGTGTCCACTTCAGTCCTGAAAGACTCATCTGATCTCTGCTGTAAGGACAGCATCCTGACAGCACCCAAAAAGCCCTTTTTAGGGCTAGTACATTAGTCTGCTTTTTTTTTTTCCTCTGTAATCTAATTGCAGTTGCCTGCCAGCGTGTGTGCATTCAGTGTCCACTCCAGTCCTGAAAGACTCATCTGATCTCTGCTGTAAGGACAGCATCCTGACAGCACCCCAAAAAGCCCTTTTTAGGGCTAGTACATCAGTCTGCTTTTTTTTTCCCTCTGTAATCTAATTGCAGTTGCCTGCCAGCGTGTGTGTATTCAGTGTCCACTCCAGTCCTGAAAGACTCATCTGATCTCTGCTGTAAGGACAGCGTCCTGACAGCACCCCAAAAAGCCCTTTTTAGGGCTAGTACATCAGTCTGCTTTTTTTTTTCCTCTGTAATCTAATTGCAGTTGCCTGCCAGCGTGTGTGTATTAAGTGTCCACTCCAGTCCTGAAAGACTCATCTGACCTCTGCTGTAAGGACAGCGTCCTGACAGCACCCCAAAAAGCCCTTTTTAGGGCTAGTACATCAGTCTGCTTTTTTTTTTTCCTCTGTAATCTAATTGCAGTTGCCTGCCAGCGTGTGTGTATTCAGTGTCCACTCCAGTCCTGAAAGACTCATCTGATCTCAGCTGTAAGGACAGCGTCCTGACAGCACCCCAAAAAGCCCTTTTTAGGGCTAGTACATCAGTCTGCTTTTTTTTTTCCTCTGTAATCTAATTGCAGTTGCCTGCCAGCGTGTGTGTATTCAGTGTCCACTCTAGTCCTGAAAGACTCATCTGATCTCTGCTGTAAGGACAGTGTCCTGGCAGCACCCCAAAAAGCCCTTTTAGGGCTAGTACATCAGTCTGCTTTTTTTTTTTCCTCTGTAATCTAATTGCAGTTGCCTGCCAGCGTGTGTGTATTCAGTGTCCACTCCAGTCCTGAAAGACTCATCTGATCTCTGCTGTAAGGACAGCATCCTGACAGCACCCCAAAAAGCCCTTTTTAGGGCTAATACATCAGTCTGTTTTTTTTCCTCTGTAATCTAATTGCAGTTGCCTGCCAGCGTGTGTGTATTCAGTGTCCACTCCAGTCCTGAAAGACTCATCTGATCTCTGCTGTAAGGACAGCGTCCTGACAGCACCCCAAAAAGCCCTTTTTAGGACTAGTACATCAGTCTGCTTCTTTTTTTTCCTCTGTAATCTAATTGCAGTTGCCTACCAGCGTGTGTGTATTCAGTGTCCACTCCAGTCCTGAAAGACTCATCTGATCTCTGCTGTAAGGACAGCGTCCTGACAGCACCCCAAAAAGCCCTTTTTAGGGCTAGTACATCAGTCTGCTTTTTTTTTTTCCTCTGTAATCTAATTGCAGTTGCCTGCCAGCATGTGTGTATTCAGTGTCCACTCCAGTCCTGAAAGACTCATCTGATCTCTGCTGTAAGGACAGCATCCTGACAGCACCCCAAAAAGCCCTTTTTAGGGCTAGTACATCAGTCTGCTTTTTTTTTTTTCCTCTGTAATCTAATTGCAGTTGCCTGCCAGCGTGTGTGTATTCAATGTCCACTCCAGTCCTGAAAGACTCATCTGATCTCTGCTGTAAGGACAGCATCCTGACAGCACCCCAAAAAGCCCTTTTTAGGACGAGTACATCAGTCTGCTTTTTTTTTTCCCTCTGTATCCTAATTGCAGTTGCCTGCCAGTGTGTGTGTTTTCAATGTCCACTCCAGTCCTGAAAGACTCATCTGATCTCTGCTGTAAGGAGAGCGTCTTGACAGCACCCCAAAAAGCCTTTTTTAGGGCTAGTACATCAGTCTGCTTTTTTTTTCCCTCTGTAATCTAATTGCAGTTGCCTGCCAGCGTGTGTGTATTCAGTGTCCACTCCAGTCCTGAAAGACTCATCTGATCTCTGCTGTAAGGACAGCGTCCTGACAGCACCCCAAAAAGCCCTTTTTAGGGCTAGTACATCAGTCTGCTTTTTTTTTCTTCCTCTGTAATCTAATTGCAGTTGCCTGCCAGCGTGTGTGTATTCAGTGTCCACTCCAGTCCTGAAAGACTCATCTGATCTCTGCTGTAAGGACAGCGTCCTGACAGCACCCCAAAAAGCCCTTTTTAGGGCTAGTACATCAGTCTGCTTTTTTTTTCTTCCTCTGTAATCTAATTGCAGTTGCCTGCCAGCGTGTGTGTATTCAGTGTCCACTCCATTCCTGAAAGACTCATCTGATCTCTGCTGTAAGGACAGCATCCTGACAGCACCCCAAAAAGCCCTTTTTAGGGCTAGTACATCAGTCTGCTTTTTTTTTTCCCCTCTGTAATCTAATTGCAGTTGCCTGCTAGCGTGTGTGTATTCAATGTCCACTCCAGTCCTGAAAGACTCATCTGATCTCTGCTGTAAGGACAGCATCCTGACAGCACCCCAAAAAGCCCTTTTTAGGGCTAGTACATCAGTCTGCTTTTTTTTTCCTCTGTAATCTAATTGCAGTTGCCTGCCAGCATGTGTGTATTCAATGTCCACTCCAGTCCTGAAAGACTCATCTGATCTCTGCTGTAAGGACAGCGTCCTGACAGCACCCCAAAAAGCCCTTTTTAGGGCTAGTACATCAGTCTGCTTTTTTTTTTCCTCTGTAATCTAATTGCAGTTGCCTGCCAGCGTGTGTGTATTCAGTGTCCACTCCAGTCCTGAAAGACTCATCTGATCTCTGCTGTAAGGACAGCGTCCTGACAGCACCCCAAAAAGCCCTTTTTAGGGCTAGTACATCAGTCTGCTTTTTTTTCCCCTCTGTAATCTAATTGCAGTTGCCTGCCAGCGTGTGTGTATTCAGTGTCCACTTCAGTCCTGAAAGACTCATCTGATCTCTGCTGTTAGGACAGCATCCTGACAGCACCCCAAAAAGCCCTTTTTAGGGCTAGTACATCAGTCTGCTTTTTTTCCCCTCTGTAATCTAATTGCAGTTGCCTGCCAGCGTGTGTGTATTCAGTGTCCACTTCAGTCCTGAAAGACTCATCTGATCTCTGCTGTAAGGACAGCGTCCTGACAGCACCCAAAAAGCCCTTTTTAGGGCTAGTACATTAGTCTGCTTTTTTTTTTTCCTCTGTAATCTAATTGCAGTTGCCTGCCAGCGTGTGTGCATTCCGTGTCCACTCCAGTCCTGAAAGACTCATCTGATCTCTGCTGTAAGGACAGCATCCTGACAGCACCCCAAAAAGCCCTTTTTAGGGCTAGTACATCAGTCTGTTTTTTTTTTTCCCTCTGTAATCTAATTGCAGTTGCCTGCCAGCGTGTGTGTATTCAGTGTCCACTCCAGTCCTGAAAGACTCATCTGATCTCTGCTGTAAGGACAGCGTCCTGACAGCACCCCAAAAAGCCCTTTTTAGGGCAAGTACATCAGTCTGCTTTTTTTTTTCCTCTGTAATCTAATTGCAGTTGCCTGCCAGCGTGTGTGTATCCAGTGTCCACTCCAGTCCTGAAAGACTCATCTGATCTCTGCTGTAAGGACAGCGTCCTGACAGCAGCCAAAAAGCCCTTTTTAGGGCTAGTACATCAGTCTGCTTTTTTTTTTTCCTCTGTAATCTAATTGCAGTTGCCTGCCAGCGTGTGTGTATTCAGTGTCCACTCCAGTCCTGAAAGACTCATCTGATCTCTGCTGTAAGGACAGCGTCCTGACAGCACCCCAAAAAGCCCTTTTTAGGGCTAGTACATCAGTCTGCTTTTTTTTTTCCTCTGTAATCTAATTGCAGTTGCCTGCCAGCGTGTGTGTATTCAGTGTCCACTCCAGTCCTGAAAGACTCATCTGATCTCTGCTGTAAGAACAGCATCCTGACAGCACCCCAAAAAGCCCTTTTTAGGGCTAGTACATCAGTCTGCTTTTTTTTCCCTCTGTAATCTAATTGCAGTTGCCTGCCAGCATGTGTGTATTCAATGTCCACTCCAGTCCTGAAAGACTCATCTGATCTCTGCTGTAAGGACAGCGTCCTGACAGCACCCCAAAAAGCCCTTTTTAGGGCTAGTACATCAGTCTGCTTTTTTTCCCTCTGTAATCTAGTTGCAGTTGCCTGCCAGCGTGTGTGTATTCAGTGTCCACTTCAGTCCTGAAAGACTCATCTGATTTCTGCTGTAAGGACAGCATCCTGACAGCACCCAAAAAGCCCTTTTTAGGGCTAGTACATCAGTCTGCTTTTTTTTTTTCCTCTGTAATCTAATTGCAGTTGCCTGCCAGCGTGTGTGTATTCAGTGTCCACTCCAGTCCTGAAAGACTCATCTGATCTCTGCTGTAAGGACAGCGTCCTGACAGCACCTCAAAAAGCCCTTTTTAGGGCTAGTACATCAGTATGCTTTTTTTTCCCCTCTGTAATCTAATTGCAGTTGCCTGCCAGCGTGTGTGTATTCAGTGTCCACTCCAGTCCTGAAAGACTCATCTGATCTCTGCTGTAAGGACAGCGTCCTGACAGCACCCCAAAAAGCACTTTTTAGGGCTAGTACATCAGTCTGCTTTTTTTTTTTCCTCTGTAATCTAATTGCAGTTGCCTGCCAGCGTGTGTGTATTCAGTGTCCACTCCAGTCCTGAAAGACTCATCTGATCTCTGCTGTAAGGACAGCGTCCTGACAGCACCCAAAAAGCCCTTTTTAGGGCTAGTACATCAGTCTGCTTTTTTTTTTTTCCTCTGTAATCTAATTGCAGTTGCCTGCCAGCGTGTGTGTATTCAGTGTCCACTCCAGTCCTGAAAGACTCATCTGATCTCTGCTGTAAGGACAGCGTCCTGACAGCACCCCAAAAAGCCCTTTTTAGGGCTAGTACATCAGTCTGCTTTTTTTTTTCCTCTGTAATCTAATTGCAGTTGCCTGCCAGCGTGTGTGTATTCAGTGTCCACTCCAGTCCTGAAAGACTCATCTGATCTCTGCTGTAAGGACAGCGTCCTGACAGCACCCCAAAAAGCCCTTTTTAGGGCTAGTACATCAGTCTGCTTCTTTTTTTTCCTCTGTAATCTAATTGCAGTTACCTGCCAGCGTGTGTGTATTCAGTGTCCACTCCAGTCCTGAAAGACTCATCTGATCTCTGCTGTCAGGACAGCGTCCTGACAGCACCCCAAAAAGCCCTTTTTAGGGCTAGTAATTCAGTTTGCTTTTTTTTTTTCCTCTGTAATCTAATTGCAGTTGCCTGCCAGCGTGTGTGTATTCAGTGTCCACTCCAGTCCTGAAAGACTCATCTGATCTCTGCTGTAAGGACAGCATCCTGACAGCACCCCAAAAAGCCCTTTTTAGGGCTAGTACATCAGTCTGCTTTTTTTTTCCTCTGTAATCTAATTGCAGTTGCCTGCCAGCATGTGTGTATTCAATGTCCACTCCAGTCCTGAAAGACTCATCTGATCTCTGCTGTAAGGACAGCGTCCTGACAGCACCCCAAAAAGCCCTTTTTAGGGCTAGTACATCAGTCTGCTTTTTTTTTCCCTCTGTAATCTAATTGCAGTTGCCTGCCAGTGTGTGTGTATTCAGTGTCCACTCCAGTCCTGAAAGACTCATCTGATCTCTGCTGTAAGGACAGCGTCCTGACAGCTCCCCAAAAAGCCCTTTTTAGGGCTAGTACATCAGTCTGCTTTTTTTTTTCTTCCTCTGTAATCTAATTGCAGTTGCCTGCCAGCGTGTGTGTATTCAGTGTCCACTCCAGTCCTGAAAGACTCATCTGATCTCTGCTGTAAGGACAGCGTCCTGACAGCACCCCAAAAAGCCCTTTTTAGGGCTAGTACATCAGTATGCTTTTTTTCCCCCTCTGTAATCTAATTGCAGTTGCCTGCCAGCGAATGTGTATTCAGTGTCCACTTCAGTCCTGAAATACTCATCTGATCTCTGCTGTAAGGACAGCATCCTGACAGCACCCAAAAAGCCCTTTTTAGGGCTAGTACATCAGTCTGCTTTTTTTTTTCCTCTGTAATCTAATTGCAGTTGCCTGCCAGCGTGTGTGTATTCAGTGTCCACTCCAGTCCTGAAAGACTCATCTGATCTCTGCTGTAAGGACAGCGTTCTGACAGCACCCCAAAAAGCACTTTTTAGGGCTAGTACATCAGTCTGCTTTTTTTTCCCTCTGTAATCTAATGGCAGTTGCCTGCCAGCGTGTGTGTATTCAGTGTCCACTCCAGTCCTGAAAGACTCATCTGATCTCTGCTGTAAGGACAGCGTCCTGACAGCACCCCAAAAAGCCCTTTTTAGGGCTAGTACATCAGTCTGCTTTTTTTTTTCCTCTGTAATCTAATTGCAGTTGCCTGCCAGCGTGTGTGTATTCAGTGTCCACTTCAGTCCTGAAATACTCATCTGATCTCTGCTGTAAGGACAGCATCCTGACAGCACCCAAAAAGCCCTTTTTAGGGCTAGTACATCAGTCTGCTTTTTTTTTCCCCTCTGTAATCTAATTGCAGTTGCCTGCCAGCGTGTGTGTATTCAGTGTCCACTCCAGTCCTGAAAGACTCATCTGATCTCTGCTGTAAGGACAGCGTCCTGACAGCACCCAAAAAGCCCTTTTTAGGGCTAGTACATCAGTCTGCTTTTTTTTTTTCCTCTGTAATCTAATTGCAGTTGCCTGCCAGCGTGTGTGTATTCAGTGTCCACTCCAGTCCTGAAAGACTCATCTGATCTCTGCTGTAAGGACAGCGTTCTGACAGCACCCCAAAAAGCACTTTTTAGGGCTAGTACATCAGTCTGCTTTTTTTTCCCTCTGTAATCTAATTGCAGTTGCCTGCCAGCGTGTGTGTATTCAGTGTCCACTCCAGTCCTGAAAGACTCATCTGATCTCTGCTGTAAGGACAGCGTCCTGACAGCACCCCAAAAAGCCCTTTTTAGGGCTAGTACATCAGTCTGCTTTTTTTTTTCCTCTGTAATCTAATTGCAGTTGCCTGCCAGCGTGTGTGTATTCAGTGTCCACTCCAGTCCTGAAAGATTCATCTGATCTCTGCTGTAAGGACAGCGTCCTGACAGCACCCCAAAAAGCCATTTTTAGGGCTAGTACATAAGTCTGCTTTTTTTTTTCCTCTGTAATCTTATTGCAGTTGCCTGCCAGCGTGTGTGTATTAAGTGTCCACTCCAGTCCTGAAAGACTCATCTGATCTCAGCTGTCAGGACAGCGTCCTGACAGCACCCCAAAAAGCCCTTTTTAGGGCTAGTACATCAGTCTGCTTTTTTTTCCCTCTGTAATCTAATTGCAGTTGCCTGCCAGCGTGTGTGTATTCATTGTCCACTCTAGTCCTGAAAGACTCATCTGATCTCTGCTGTAAGGACAGTGTCCTGACAGCACCCCAAAAAGCCCTTTTAGGGCTAGTACATCAGTCTGCTTTTTTTTTTTTTTCCTCTGTAATCTAATTGCAGTTGCCTGCCAGCGTGTGTGTATTCAGTGTCCACTCCAGTCCTGAAAGACTCATCTGATCTCTGCTGTAAGGACAGCGTCCTGACAGCACCCCAAAAAGCCCTTTTTAGGGCTAGTACATCAGTCTGCTTTTTTTTTTTTCCTCTGTAATCTAATTGCAGTTGCCTGCCAGCGTGTGTGTATTCAGTGTCCACTCCAGTCCTGAAAGACTCATCTGATCTCTGCTGTAAGGACAGTGTCCTGACAGCACCCCAAAAAGCCCTTTTAGGGCTAGTACATCAGTCTGCTTTTTTTTTTTTCCTCTGTAATCTTATTGCAGTTGCCTGCCAGCGTGTGTGTATTAAGTGTCCACTCCAGTCCTGAAAGATTCATCTGATCTCAGCTGTCAGGACAGCGTCCTGACAGCACCCCAAAAAGCCCTTTTTAGGGCTAGTACATCAGTCTGCTTTTTTTCCCTCTGTAATCTAATTGCAGTTGCCTGCCAGCGTGTGTGTATTCATTGTCCACTCTAGTCCTGAAAGACTCATCTGATCTCTGCTGTAAGGACAGTGTCCTGACAGCACCTCAAAAAGCCCTTTTTAGGGCTAGTACATCAGTATGCTTTTTTTTTCCCCTCTGTAATCTAATTGCAGTTGCCTGCCAGCGTGTGTGTATTCAGTGTCCACTCCAGTCCTGAAAGACTCATCTGATCTCTGCTGTAAGGACAGCGTCCTGACAGCACCCCAAAAATCCCTTTTTAGGGCTAGTACATCAGTCTGCTTTTTTTTTTTCCTCTGTAATCTAATTGCAGTTGCCTGCCAGCGTGTGTGTATTCAGTGTCCACTCCAGTCCTGAAAGACTCATCTGATCTCTGCTGTAAGGACAGCGTCCTGACAGCACCCAAAAAGCCCTTTTTAGGGCTAGTACATCAGTCTGCTTTTTTTTTTCCTCTGTAATCTAATTGCAGTTGCCTGCCAGCGTGTGTGTATTCAGTGTCCACTCCAGTCCTGAAAGACTCATCTGATCTCTGCTGTAAGGACAGCGTCCTGACAGCACCCCAAAAAGCCCTTTTTAGGGCTAGTACATCAGTCTGCTTCTTTTTTTTCCTCTGTAATCTAATTGCAGTTACCTGCCAGCGTGTGTGTATTCAGTGTCCACTCCAGTCCTGAAAGACTCATCTGATCTCTGCTGTCAGGACAGCATCCTGACAGCACCCCAAAAAGCCCTTTTTAGGGCTAGTAATTCAGTCTGCTTTTTTTTTTTCCTCTGTAATCTAATTGCAGTTGCCTGCCAGCGTGTGTGTATTCAGTGTCCACTCCAGTCCTGAAAGACTCATCTGATCTCTGCTGTAAGGACAGCATCCTGACAGCACCCCAAAAAGCCCTTTTTAGGGCTAGTACATCAGTCTGCTTTTTTTTTTTCCTCTGTAATCTAATTGCAGTTGCCTGCCAGCATGTGTGTATTCAATGTCCACTCCAGTCCTGAAAGACTCATCTGATCTCTGCTGTAAGGACAGCGTCCTGACAGCACCCCAAAAAGCCCTTTTTAGGGCTAGTACATCAGTCTGCTTTTTTTTCCCTCTGTAATCTAATTGCAGTTGCCTGCCAGCGTGTGTGTATTCAGTGTCCACTTCAGTCCTGAAAGACTCATCTGATTTCTGCTGTAAGGATAGCGTCCTGACAGCAGCCAAAAAGCCCTTTTTAGGGCTAGTACATCAGTCTGCTTTTTTTCCCTCTGTAATCTAATTGCAGTTGCCTGCCAGCGTGTGTGTATTCAGTGTCCACTCCAGTCCTGAAAGACTCATCTGATCTCTGCTGTAAGGACAGCGTCCTGACAGCACCTCAAAAAGCCCTTTTTAGGGCTAGTACATCAGTATGCTTTTTTTTCCCCTCTGTAATCTAATTGCAGTTGCCTGCCAGCGTATGTGTATTCCGTGTCCACTCCAGTCCTGAAAGACTCATCTGATCTCTGCTGTAAGGACAGCGTCCTGACAGCACCCCAAAAAGCCCTTTTTAGGGCTAGTACATCAGTCTGCTTTTTTTTCCTCTGTAATCTAATTGCAGTTGCCTGCCAGCGTGTGTGTATTCAGTGTCCACTCCAGTCCTGAAAGATTCATCTGATCTCTGCTGTAAGGACAGCGTCCTGACAGCACCCCAAAATGCCATTTTTAGGGCTAGTACATAAGTCTGCTTTTTTTTTTTCCTCTGTAATCTTATTGCAGTTGCCTGCCAGCGTGTGTGTATTAAGTGTCCACTCCAGTCCTGAAAGACTCATCTGATCTCAGCTGTCAGGACAGCGTCCTGACAGCACCCCAAAAAGCCCTTTTTAGGGCTAGTACATCAGTCTGCTTTTTTTTCCCTCTGTAATCTAATTGCAGTTGCCTGCCAGCGTGTGTGTATTCAGTGTCCACTCTAGTCCTGAAAGACTCATCTGATCTCTGCTGTAAGGACAGTGTCCTGACAGCACCCCAAAAAGCCCTTTTAGGGCTAGTACATCAGTCTGCTTTTTTTTTTCCTCTGTAATCTAATTGCAGTTGCCTGCCAGCGTGTGTGTATTCAGTGTCCACTCCAGTCCTGAAAGACTCATCTGATCTCTACTGTAAGGACAGCGTCCTGACAGCACCCCAAAAAGCCCTTTTTAGGGCTAGTACATCAGTCTAATTTTTTTTTCCTCTGTAATCTAATTGCAGTTGCCTGCCAGCGTGTGTGTATTCAGTGTCCACTCCAGTCCTGAAAGACTCATCTGATCTCTGCTGTAAGGACAGCATCCTGACAGCACCCCAAAAAGCCCTTTTTAGGGCTAGTACATCAGTCTGCTTTTTTTTTTCTTCCTCTGTAATCTAATTGCAGTTGCCTGCCAGCGTGTGTGTATTCAGTGTCCATTCCAGTCCTGAAAGACTCATCTGAACTCTGCTGTAAGGACAGCGTCCTGACAGCACCCCAAAAAACCCTTTTTAGGGCTAATACATCAGTTTGCTTTTTTTTTTCCTCTGTAATCTAATTGCAGTTGCCTGCCAGCGTGTGTGTATTCAGTGTCCAGTCCAGTCCTGAAAGACTCATCTGATCTCTGCTATAAGGACAGCGTCCTGACAGCACCCCAAAAAGCCCTTTTTAGGGCTAGTACATCAGTCTGCTTCTTTTTTTTTCCTCTGTAATCTAATTGCAGTTGCCTACCAGCGTGTGTGTATTCAGTGTCCACTCCAGTCCTGAAAGACTCATCTGATCTCTGCTGTAAGGACAGCGTCCTGACAGCACCCCTAAAAGCCCTTTTTAGGGCTAGTACATCAGTCTGCTTTTTTTCCCCTCTGTAATCTAATTGCAGTTGCCTGCCAGCGTGTGTGTATTCAGTGTCCACTCTAGTCCTGAAAGACTCATCTGATCTCTGCTGTCAGGACAGCATCCTGACAGCACCCCAAAAAGCCCTTTTTAGGGCTAGTACATCAGTCTGCTTTTTTTTTTCCCTCTGTAATCTAATTGCAGTTGCCTGCCAGCGTGTGTGTATTCAGTGTCCACTCCAGTCCTGAAAGACTCATCTGATCTCTGCTGTAAGGACAGCGTCCTGACAGCACCCCAAAAAGCCCTTTTTAGGGCTAGTACATCAGTCTGCTTTTTTTTCCCTCTGTAATCTAATTGCAGTTGCCTGCCAATGTGTGTGTATTCAGTGTCCACTCCAGTCCTGAAAGACTCATCTGATCTCTGCTGTAAGGACAGCGTCCTGACAGCTCCCCAAAAAGCCCTTTTTAGGGCTAGTACATCAGTCTGCTTTTTTTTTCTTCCTCTGTAATCTAATTGCAGTTGCCTGCCAGCGTGTGTGTATTCAGTGTCCACTCCAGTCCTAAAAGACTCATCTGATCTCTGATGTAAGGACAGCGTCCTGACAGCACCCCAAAAAGCCCTTTTTAGGGCTAGTACATCAGTATGCTTTTTTTCCCCCTCTGTAATCTAATTGCAGTTGCCTGCCAGCGTGTGTGTATTCAGTGTCCACTCCAGTCCTGAAAGACTCATCTGATCTCTGCTGTAAGGACAGCATCCTGACAGCACCCCAAAAAGCCCTTTTTAGGGCTAGTACATCAGTCTGCTTTTTTTTTTCCTCTGTAATCTAATTGCAGTTGCCTGCCAGCGTGTGTGTATTCAGTGTCCACTCCAGTCCTGAAAGACTCATCTGATCTCTGCTGTAAGGACAGCGTCCTGACAGCACCCAAAAAGCCCTTTTTAGGGCTAGTACATCAGTCTGCTTTTTTTTTCCTCTGTAATCTAATTGCAGTTGCCTGCCAGCGTGTGTGTATTCAGTGTCCACTCCAGTCCTGAAAGACTCATCTGATCTCTGCTGTAAGGACAGCGTTCTGACAGCACCCCAAAAAGCACTTTTTAGGGCTAGTACATCAGTCTGCTTTTTTTTCCCTCTGTAATCTAATTGCAGTTGCCTGCCAGCGTGTGTGTATTCAGTGTCCACTCCAGTCCTGAAAGACTCATCTGATCTCTGCTGTAAGGACAGCGTCCTGACAGCACCCCAAAAAGCCCTTTTTAGGGCTAGTACATCAGTCTGCTTTTTTTTTTCCTCTGTAATCTAATTGCAGTTGCCTGCCAGTGTGTGTGTATTCAGTGTCCACTTCAGTCCTGAAATACTCATCTGATCTCTGCTGTAAGGACAGCATCCTGACAGCACCCAAAAAGCCCTTTTTAGGGCTAGTACATCAGTCTGCTTTTTTTTTTTTCCTCTGTAATCTAATTGCAGTTGCCTGCCAGCGTGTGTGTATTCAGTGTCCACTCCAGTCCTGAAAGACTCATCTGATCTCTGCTGTAAGGACAGCATCCTGACAGTACCCCAAAAAGCCCTTTTTAGGGCTAGTACATCAGTCTGCTTTTTTTTTTTTCCTCTGTAATCTAATTGCAGTTGCCTGCCAGCGTGTGTGTATTCAGTGTCCACTCCAGTCCTGAAAGACTCATCTGATCTCTGCTGTAAGGACAGCGTTCTGACAGCACCCCAAAAAGCACTTTTTAGGGCTAGTACATCAGTCTGCTTTTTTTTCCCTCTGTAATCTAATTGCAGTTGCCTGCCAGCGTGTGTGTATTCAGTGTCCACTCCAGTCCTGAAAGACTCATCTGATCTCTGCTGTAAGGACAGCGTCCTGACAGCACCCCAAAAAGCCCTTTTTAGGGCTAGTACATCAGTCTGCTTTTTTTTTTTCCTCTGTAATCTAATTGCAGTTGCCTGCCAGTGTGTGTGTATTCAGTGTCCACTTCAGTCCTGAAATACTCATCTGATCTCTGCTGTAAGGACAGCATCCTGACAGCACCCAAAAAGCCCTTTTTAGGGCTAGTACACCAGTCTGCTTTTTTTTTTTCCTCTGTAATCTAATTGCAGTTGCCTGCCAGCGTGTGTGTATTCAGTGTCCACTCCAGTCCTGAAAGACTCATCTGATCTCTGCTGTAAGGACAGCATCCTGACAGCACCCCAAAAAGCCCTTTTTAGGGCTAGTACATCAGTCTGCTTTTTTTTTTTTCCTCTGTAATCTAATTGCAGTTGCCTGCCAGCGTGTGTGTATTCAGTGTCCACTCCAGTCCTGAAAGACTCATCTGATCTCTGCTGTAAGGACAGCGTTCTGACAGCACCCCAAAAAGCACTTTTTAGGGCTAGTACATCAGTCTGCTTTTTTTTCCCTCTGTAATCTAATTGCAGTTGCCTGCCAGCGTGTGTGTATTCAGTGTCCACTCCAGTCCTGAAAGACTCATCTGATCTCTGCTGTAAGGACAGCGTCCTGACAGCACCCCAAAAAGCCCTTTTTAGGGCTAGTACATCAGTCTGCTTTTTTTTTTCCTCTGTAATCTAATTGCAGTTGCCTGCCAGTGTGTGTGTATTCAGTGTCCACTTCAGTCCTGAAATACTCATCTGATCTCTGCTGTAAGGACAGCATCCTGACAGCACCCAAAAAGCCCTTTTTAGGGCTAGTACATCAGTCTGCTTTTTTTTTTTCCTCTGTAATCTAATTGCAGTTGCCTGCCAGCGTGTGTGTATTCAGTGTCCACTCCAGTCCTGAAAGACTCATCTGATCTCTGCTGTAAGGGCAGCATCCTGACAGCACCCCAAAAAGCCCTTTTTAGGGCTAGTACATCAGTCTGCTTTTTTTTTTTTCCTCTGTAATCTAATTGCAGTTGCCTGCCAGCGTGTGTGTATTCAGTGTCCACTCCAGTCCTGAAAGACTCATCTGATCTCTGCTGTAAGGACAGCGTCCTGACAGCACCCAAAAAGCCCTTTTTAGGGCTAGTACATCAGTCTGCTTTTTTTTTTCCTCTGTAATCTAATTGCAGTTGCCTGCCAGCGTGTGTGTATTCAGTGTCCACTCCAGTCCTGAAAGACTCATCTGATCTCTGCTGTAAGGACAGCGTTCTGACAGCACCCCAAAAAGCCCTTTTTAGGGCTAGTACATCAGTCTGCTTTTTCTTTCCTCTGTAATCTTATTGCAGTTGCCTGCCAGCGTGTGTGTATTAAGTGTCCACTCCAGTCCTGAAAGACTCATCTGATCTCAGCTGTCAGGACAGCGTCCTGACAGCACCCCAAAAAGCCCTTTTTAGGGCTAGTACATCAGTCTGCTTTTTTTCCCTCTGTAATCTAATTGCAGTTGCCTGCCAGCGTGTGTGTATTCATTGTCCACTCTAGTCCTGAAAGACTCATCTGATCTCTGCTGTAAGGACAGTGTCCTGACAGCACCCCAAAAAGCCCTTTTAGGGCTAGTACATCAGTCTGCTTTTTTTTTCCTCTGTAATCTAATTGCAGTTGCCTGCCAGCGTGTGTGTATTCAGTGTCCACTCCAGTCCTGAAAGACTCATCTGATCTCTGCTGTAAGGACAGCGTCCTGACAGCACCCCAAAAAGCCCTTTTTAGGGCTAGTACATCAGTCTGCTTTTTTTTTTTCCTCTGTAATCTAATTGCAGTTGCCTGCCAGCGTGTGTGTATTCAGTGTCCACTCCAGTCCTGAAAGACTCATCTGATCTCTGCTGTAAGGACAGTGTCCTGACAGCACCCCAAAAAGCCCTTTTAGGGCTAGTACATCAGTCTGCTTTTTTTTTTTCCTCTGTAATCTTATTGCAGTTGCCTGCCAGCGTGTGTGTATTAAGTGTCCACTCCAGTCCTGAAAGACTCATCTGATCTCAGCTGTCAGGACAGCGTCCTGACAGCACCCCAAAAAGCCCTTTTTAGGGCTAGTACATCAGTCTGCTTTTTTTTCCCTCTGTAATCTAATTGCAGTTGCCTGCCAGCGTGTGTGTATTCATTGTCCACTCTAGTCCTGAAAGACTCATCTGATCTCTGCTGTAAGGACAGTGTCCTGACAGCACCCCAAAAAGCCCTTTTAGGGCTAGTACATCAGTCTGCTTTTTTTTTTCCTCTGTAATCTAATTGCAGTTGCCTGCCAGCGTGTGTGTATTCAGTGTCCACTCCAGTCCTGAAAGACTCATCTGATCTCTGCTGTAAGGACAGCGTCCTGACAGCACCCCAAAAAGCCCTTTTTAGGGCTAGTACATCAGTCTGCTTTTTTTTTTCCTCTGTAATCTAATTGCAGTTGCCTGCCAGCGTGTGTGTATTCAGTGTCCACTCCAGTCCTGAAAGACTCATCTGGTCTCTGCTGTAAGGACAGAGTCCTGACAGCACCCCAAAAAGCCCTTTTTAGGGCTAGTACATCAGTCTGCTTTTTTTTTCTTCCTCTGTAATCTAATTGCAGTTGCCTGCCAGCGTGTGTGTATTCAGTGTCCACTCCAGTCCTGAAAGACTCATCTGAACTCTGCTGTAAGGACAGCGTCCTGACAGCACCCCAAAAAGCCCTTTTTAGGGCTAATACATCAGTTTGCTTTTTATTTTCCTTTGTAATCTAATTGCAGTTGCCTGCCAGCGTGTGTGTATTCAGTGTCCAGTCCAGTCCTGAAAGACTCATCTGATCTCTGCTGTAAGGACAGCGTCCTGACAGCACCCCAAAAAGCCCTTTTTAGGGCTAGTACATCAGTCTGCTTCTTTTTTTTTTCCTCTGTAATCTAATTGCAGTTGCCTACCAGCGTGTGTGTATTCAGTGTCCACTCCAGTCCTGAAAGACTCATCTGATCTCTGCTGTAAGGACAGCGTCCTGACAGCACCCCAAAAAGCCCTTTTTAGGGCTAGTACATCAGTCTGCTTTTTTTTTTCCTCTGTAATCTAATTGCAGTTGCCTGCCAGCGTGTGTGTATTCAGTGTCCACTCCAGTCCTGAAAGACTCATCTGATCTCTGCTGTAAGGACAGCGTCCTGACAGCACCCCAAAAAGCCCTTTTTAGGGCTAGTACATCAGTCTGCTTTTTTTTTTCTTCCTCTGTAATCTAATTGCAGTTGCCTGCCAGCGTGTGTGTATTCAGTGTCCATTCCAGTCCTGAAAGACTCATCTGAACTCTGCTGTAAGGACAGCGTCCTGACAGCACCCCAAAAAACCCTTTTTAGGGCTAATACATCAGTCTGCTTCTTTTTTTTTTCCTCTGTAATCTAATTGCAGTTGCCTGCCAGCGTGTGTGTATTCAGTGTCCACTCCAGTCCTGAAAGACTCATCTGATCTCTGCTGTAAGGACAGCGTCCTGACAGCACCCCTAAAAGCCCTTTTTAGGGCTAGTACATCAGTCTGCTTTTTTTCCCCTCTGTAATCTAATTGCAGTTGCCTGCCAGCGTGTGTGTATTCAGTGTCCACTCTAGTCCTGAAAGACTCATCTGATCTCTGCTGTCAGGACAGCATCCTGACAGCACCCCAAAAAGCCCTTTTTAGGGCTAGTACATCAGTCTGCTTTTTTTTTTTCCTCTGTAATCTAATTGCAGTTGCCTGCCAGCGTGTGTGTATTCAGTGTCCACTCCAGTCCTGAAAGACTCATCTGATCTCTGCTGTAAGGACAGCGTCCTGACAGCACCCCAAAAAGCCCTTTTTAGGGCTAGTACATCAGTCTGCTTTTTTTTCCCTCTGTAATCTAATTGCAGTTGCCTGCCAATGTGTGTGTATTCAGTGTCCACTCCAGTCCTGAAAGACTCATCTGATCTCTGCTGTAAGGACAGCGTCCTGACAGCTCCCCAAAAAGCCCTTTTTAGGGCTAGTACATCAGTCTGCTTTTTTTTTCTTCCTCTGTAATCTAATTGCAGTTGCCTGCCAGCGTGTGTGTATTCAGTGTCCACTCCAGTCCTAAAAGACTCATCTGATCTCTGATGTAAGGACAGCGTCCTGACAGCACCCCAAAAAGCCCTTTTTAGGGCTAGTACATCAGTATGCTTTTTTTCCCCCTCTGTAATCTAATTGCAGTTGCCTGCCAGCGTGTGTGTATTCAGTGTACACTTCAGTCCTGAAATACTCATCTGATCTCTGCTGTAAGGACAGCATCCTGACAGCACCCAAAAAGCCCTTTTTAGGGCTAGTACATCAGTCTGCTTTTTTTTTCCCTCTGTAATCTAATTGCAGTTGCCTGCCAGCGTGTGTGTATTCAGTGTCCACTCCAGTCCTGAAAGACTCATCTGATCTCTGCTGTAAGGACAGCATCCTGACAGCACCCCAAAAAGCCCTTTTTAGGGCTAGTACATCAGTCTGCTTTTTTTTTTCCTCTGTAATCTAATTGCAGTTGCCTGCCAGCGTGTGTGTATTCAGTGTCCACTCCAGTCCTGAAAGACTCATCTGATCTCTGCTGTAAGGACAGCGTCCTGACAGCACCCAAAAAGCCCTTTTTAGGGCTAGTACATCAGTCTGCTTTTTTTTTTTCCTCTGTAATCTAATTGCAGTTGCCTGCCAGCGTGTGTGTATTCAGTGTCCACTCCAGTCCTGAAAGACTCATCTGATCTCTGCTGTAAGGACAGCGTTCTGACAGCACCCCAAAAAGCACTTTTTAGGGCTAGTACATCAGTCTGCTTTTTTTTCCCTCTGTAATCTAATTGCAGTTGCCTGCCAGCGTGTGTGTATTCAGTGTCCACTCCAGTCCTGAAAGACTCATCTGATCTCTGCTGTAAGGACAGCGTCCTGACAGCACCCCAAAAAGCCCTTTTTAGGGCTAGTACATCAGTCTGCTTTTTTTTTTCCTCTGTAATCTAATTGCAGTTGCCTGCCAGCGTGTGTGTATTCAGTGTCCACTTCAGTCCTGAAATACTCATCTGATCTCTGCTGTAAGGACAGCATCCTGACAGCACCCAAAAAGCCCTTTTTAGGGCTAGTACATCAGTCTGCTTTTTTTTTTTCCTCTGTAATCTAATTGCAGTTGCCTGCCAGCGTGTGTGTATTCAGTGTCCACTCCAGTCCTGAAAGACTCATCTGATCTCTGCTGTAAGGACAGCATCCTGACAGCACCCCAAAAAGCCCTTTTTAGGGCTAGTACATCAGTCTGCTTTTTTTTTTTCCTCTGTAATCTAATTGCAGTTGCCTGCCAGCGTGTGTGTATTCAGTGTCCACTCCAGTCCTGAAAGACTCATCTGATCTCTGCTGTAAGGACAGCGTCCTGACAGCACCCAAAAAGCCCTTTTTAGGGCTAGTACATCAGTCTGCTTTTTTTTTTTCCTCTGTAATCTAATTGCAGTTGCCTGCCAGCGTGTGTGTATTCAGTGTCCACTCCAGTCCTGAAAGACTCATCTGATCTCTGCTGTAAGGACAGCGTTCTGACAGCACCCCAAAAAGCCCTTTTTAGGGCTAGTACATCAGTCTGCTTTTTTTTTCCTCTGTAATCTTATTGCAGTTGCCTGCCAGCGTGTGTGTATTAAGTGTCCACTCCAGTCCTGAAAGACTCATCTGATCTCAGCTGTCAGGACAGCGTCCTGACAGCACCCCAAAAAGCCCTTTTTAGGGCTAGTACATCAGTCTGCTTTTTTTTCCCTCTGTAATCTAATTGCAGTTGCCTGCCAGCGTGTGTGTATTCATTGTCCACTCTAGTCCTGAAAGACTCATCTGATCTCTGCTGTAAGGACAGTGTCCTGACAGCACCCCAAAAAGCCCTTTTAGGGCTAGTACATCAGTCTGCTTTTTTTTTTCCTCTGTAATCTAATTGCAGTTGCCTGCCAGTGTGTGTGTATTCAGTGTCCACTCCAGTCCTGAAAGACTCATCTGATCTCTGCTGTAAGGACAGCGTCCTGACAGCACCCCAAAAAGCCCTTTTTAGGGCTAGTACATCAGTCTGCTTTTTTTTTTTTCCTCTGTAATCTAATTGCAGTTGCCTGCCAGCGTGTGTGTATTCAGTGTCCACTCCAGTCCTGAAAGACTCATCTGATCTCTGCTGTAAGGACAGTGTCCTGACAGCACCCCAAAAAGCCCTTTTAGGGCTAGTACATCAGTCTGCTTTTTTTTTTTTCCTCTGTAATCTTATTGCAGTTGCCTGCCAGCGTGTGTGTATTAAGTGTCCACTCCAGTCCTGAAAGACTCATCTGATCTCAGCTGTCAGGACAGCGTCCTGACAGCACCCCAAAAAGCCCTTTTTAGGGCTAGTACATCAGTCTGCTTTTTTTTCCCTCTGTAATCTAATTGCAGTTGCCTGCCAGCGTGTGTGTATTCATTGTCCACTCTAGTCCTGAAAGACTCATCTGATCTCTGCTGTAAGGACAGTGTCCTGACAGCACCCCAAAAAGCCCTTTTAGGGCTAGTACATCAGTCTGCTTTTTTTTTTTCCTCTGTAATCTAATTGCAGTTGCCTGCCAGCGTGTGTGTATTCAGTGTCCACTCCAGTCCTGAAAGACTCATCTGATCTCTGCTGTAAGGACAGCGTCCTGACAGCACCCCAAAAAGCCCTTTTTAGGGCTAGTACATCAGTCTGCTTTTTTTTTTCCTCTGTAATCTAATTGCAGTTGCCTGCCAGCGTGTGTGTATTCAGTGTCCACTCCAGTCCTGAAAGACTCATCTGGTCTCTGCTGTAAGGACAGAGTCCTGACAGCACGCCAAAAAGCCCTTTTTAGGGCTAGTACATCAGTCTGCTTTTTTTTTTCTTCCTCTGTAATCTAATTGCAGTTGCCTGCCAGCGTGTGTGTATTCAGTGTCCACTCCAGTCCTGAAAGACTCATCTGAACTCTGCTGTAAGGACAGCGTCCTGACAGCACCCCAAAAAGCCCTTTTTAGGGCTAATACATCAGTTTGCTTTTTATTTTCCTTTGTAATCTAATTGCAGTTGCCTGCCAGCGTGTGTGTATTCAGTGTCCAGTCCAGTCCTGAAAGACTCATCTGATCTCTGCTGTAAGGACAGCGTCCTGACAGCACCCCAAAAAGCCCTTTTTAGGGCTAGTACATCAGTCTGCTTCTTTTTTTTTTCCTCTGTAATCTAATTGCAGTTGCCTACCAGCGTGTGTGTATTCAGTGTCCACTCCAGTCCTGAAAGACTCATCTGATCTCTGCTGTAAGGACAGCGTCCTGACAGGACCCCAAAAAGCCCTTTTTAGGGCTAGTACATCAGTCTGCTTTTTTTTTTCCTCTGTAATCTAATTGCAGTTGCCTGCCAGCGTGTGTGTATTCAGTGTCCACTCCAGTCCTGAAAGACTCATCTGATCTCTGCTGTAAGGACAGCATCCTGACAGCACCCCAAAAAGCCCTTTTTAGGGCTAGTACATCAGTCTGCTTCTTTTTTTTTTCCTCTGTAATCTAATTGCAGTTGCCTGCCAGCGTGTGTGTATTCAGTGTCCACTCCAGTCCTGAAAGACTCATCTGATCTCTGCTGTCAGGACAGCATCCTGACAGCACCCCAAAAAGCCCTTTTTTGGGCTAGTACATCAGTCTGCTTTTTTTTTCCTCTGTAATCTAATTGCAGTTGCCTGCCAGCGTGTGTGTATTCAATGTCCACTCCAGTCCTGAAAGACTCATCTGATCTCTGCTGTAAGGACAGCGTCCTGACAGCACCCCAAAAAGCCCTTTTTAGGGCTAGTACATCAGTCTGCTTCTTTTTTTTTTCCTCTGTAATCTAATTGCAGTTGCCTGCCAGCGTGTGTGTATTCAGTGTCCACTTCAGTCCTGAAAGACTCATCTGATCTCTGCTGTAAGGACAGCGTCCTGACAGCACCCCAAAAAGCACTTTTTAGGGCTAGTACATCAGTCTGCTTTTTTTTTCCCTCTGTAATCTAATTGCAGTTGCCTGCCAGCGTGTGTGTATTCAGTGTCCACTCCAGTCCTGAAAGACTCATCTGATCTCTGCTGTAAGGACAGCATTCTGACAGCACCCCAAAAAGCACTTTTTAGGGCTAGTACATCAGTCTGCTTTTTTTTTTCCTCTGTAATCTAATTGCAGTTGCCTGCCAGCGTGTGTGTATTCAGTGTCCACTCCAGTCCTGAAAGACTCATCTGATCTCTGCTGTCAGGACAGCGTCCTGACAGCACCCCAAAAAGCCCTTTTTTGGGCTAGTACATCAGTCTGCTTCTTTTTTTTTCCTCTGTAATCTAATTGCAGTTGCCTGCCAGCGTGTGTGTATTCAGTGTCCACTTCATTCCTGAAAGACTCATCTGATCTCTGCTGTAAGGACAGCGTCCTGACAGCACCCCAAAAAGCCCTTTTTAGGGCTAGTACATCAGTCTGCTTTTTTTTCCCTCTGTAATCTAATTGCAGTTGCCTGCCAGCGTGTGTGTATTCAGTGTCCACTCCAGTCCTGAAAGACTCATCTGATCTCTGCTGTAAGGACAGCGTCCTGACAGCACCCCAAAAAGCCCTTTTTAGGGCTAGTACATCAGTCTGCTTTTTTTCTCTCTCTGTAATCTAATTGCAGTTGCCTGCCAGCGTGTGTGTATTCAGTGTCCACTCCAGTCCTGAAAGACTCATCTGATCTCTGCTGTAAGGACAGCGTCCTGACAGCACCCCAAAAAGCCTTTTTTAGGGCTAGTACATCAGTCTGCTTCTTTTTTTTTCCTCTGTAATCAAATTGCAGTTGCCTGCCAGCGTGTGAGTATTCAGTGTCCACTCCAGTCCTGAAAGACTCATCTGATCTCTGCTGTAAGGACAGCGTCCTGACAGCTCCCCAAAAAGCCCTTTTTAGGGCTAGTACATCAGTCTGCTTTTTTTTTCTTCCTCTGTAATCTAATTGCAGTTGGTTGCCAGCGTGTGTATTCAGTGTCCACTCCAGTCCTGAAAGACTCATCTGATCTCTGCTGTAAGGACAGCGTCCAGACAGCACCCCAAAAAGCCCTTTTTAGGGCTAGTACATCAGTCTGCTTTTTTTTTTCTCTGTAATCTAATTGCAGTTGCCTGCCAGCGTGTGTGTATTCAGTGTCCACTCCAGTCCTGAAAGACTCATCTGATCTCTGCTGTAAGGACAGCATCCTGACAGCACCCCAAAAAGCCCTTTTTAGGGCTAGTACATCAGTCTGCTTCTTTTTTTTTCCCTCTGTAATCAAATTGCAGTTGCCTGCCAGCGTGTCCACTCCAGTCCTGAAAGACTCATCTGATCTCTACTGTAAGGACAGCGTCCTGACAGCTCCCCATAAGCCCTTTTTAGGGCTAGTACATCAGTCTGCTTTTTTTTTTCTTCCTCTGTAATCTAATTGCAGTTGGTTGCCAGCGTGTGTGTATTCAGTGTCCACTCCAGTCCTGAAATACTCATCTGATCTCTGCTGTAAGGACAGCGTCCTGACAGCACCCCAAAAAGCCCTTTTTAGGGCTAGTACATCAGTCTGCTTTTTTTTTTCCTCTGTAATCTAATTGCAGTTGCCTGCCAGCCTGTGTGTATTCAGTGTCCACTCCAGTCCTGAAAGACTCATCTGATCTCTGCTGTAAGGACAGCGTCCTGACAGCACCCCAAAAAGCCCATTTTAGGGCTAGTACATCAGTCTGCTTCTTTTTTTTCCCTCTGTAATCTAATTGCAGTTGCCTGCCAGCGTGTGTGTATTCAGTGTCCACTCCAGTCCTGAAAGACTCATCTGATCTCTGCTGTCAGGACAGCGTCCTGACAGCACCCCAAAAAGCCCTTTTTTGGGCTAGTACATCAGTCTGCTTTTTTTTTTTCCTCTGTAATCTAATTGCAGTTGCCTGCCAGCGTGTGTGTATTCAATGTCCACTCCAGTCCTGAAAGACTCATCTGATCTCTGCTGTAAGGACAGCGTCCTGACAGCACCCCAAAAAGCCCTTTTTAGGGCTAGTACATCAGTCTGCTTCTTTTTTGTTTCCCTCCGTAATCTAATTGCAGTTGCCTGCCAGCGTGTGTGTATTCAGTGTCCACTTCAGTCCTGAAAGACTCATCTGATCTCTGCTGTAAGGACAGCGTCCTGACAGCACCCCAAAAAGCACTTTTTAGGGCTAGTACATCAGTCTGCTTTTTTTTTCCTCTGTAATCTAATTGCAGTTGCCTGCCAGCGTGTGTGTATTCAATGTCCACTCCAGTCCTGAAAGACTCATCTGATCTCTGCTGTAAGGACAGCGTCCTGACAGCACCCCAAAAAGCCCTTTTTAGGGCTAGTACATCAGTCTGCTTCTTTTTTTTCCCTCCGTAATCTAATTGCAGTTGCCTGCCAGCGTGTGTGTATTCAGTGTCCACTTCAGTCCTGAAAGACTCATCTGATCTCTGCTGTAAGGACAGCGTCCTGACAGCACCCCAAAAAGCACTTTTTAGGGCTAGTACATCAGTCTGCTTTTTTTTTCCCTCTGTAATCTAATTGCAGTTGCCTGCCAGCGTGTGTGTATTCAGTGTCCACTTCAGTCCTGAAAGACTCATCTGATCTCTGCTGTAAGGACAGCGTCCTGACAGCACCCAAAAAGCCCTTTTTAGGGCTAGTACATCAGTCTGCTTTTTTTTTTCCTCTGTAATCTAATTGCAG
The DNA here is from genome assembly GCA_029206835.1 of Rana muscosa. Classification (NCBI taxonomy): domain Eukaryota; kingdom Metazoa; phylum Chordata; class Amphibia; order Anura; family Ranidae; genus Rana; species Rana muscosa. The sequence goes on along the minus strand of CM055116.1, from coordinate 630,613,831 downwards.
TTGCCTGCCAGCATGTGTGTATTCAGTGTCCACTCCAGTCCTGAAAGACTCATCTGATCTCTGCTGTAAGGACAGCGTCCTGACAGCACCCCAAAAAGCCCTTTTTAGGGCTAGTACATCAGTCTGCTTCTTTTTTTTTCCTCTGTAATCTAATTGCAGTTGCCTGCCAGCGTGTGTGTATTCAGTGTCCACTCCAGTCCTGAAAGACTCATCTGATCTCTGCTGTAAGGACAGCGTCCTGACAGCACCCCAAAAAGCCCTTTTTAGGGCTAGTACATCAGTCTGCTTTTTTTTCCCTCTGTAATCTAATTGCAGTTGCCTGCCAGCGTGTGTGTATTCAGTGTCCATTTCAGTCCTGAAAGACTCATCTGATCTCTGCTGTAAGGACAGCGTCCTGACAGCACCCAAAAAGCCCTTTTTAGGGCTAGTACATCAGTCTGCTTTTTTTTTTCCTCTGTAATCTAATTGCAGTTGCCTGCCAGCGTTTGTGTATTCAGTGTCCACTCCAGTCCTGAAAGACTCATCTGATCTCTGCTGTAAGGACAGCGTTTTGACAGCACCCCAAAAAGTACTTTTTAGGGCTAGTACATCAGTCTGCTTTTTTTTTCCCTCTGTAATCTAATTGCAGTTGCCTGCCAGCGTGTGTGTATTCAGTGTCCACTCCAGTCCTGAAAGACTCATCTGATCTCTGCTGTAAGGACAGCGTTCTGACAGCACCCCAAAAAGCACTTTTTAGGGCTAGTACATCAGTCTGCTTTTTTTTCCCTCTGTAATCTAATTGCAGTTGCCTGCCAGCGTGTGTGTATTCAGTGTCCACTTCAGTCCTGAAAGACTCATCTGATCTCTGCTGTAAGGACAGCGTCCTGACAGCACCCCAAAAAGCACTTTTTAGGGCTAGTACATCAGTCTGCTTTTTTTTTCCTCTGTAATCTAATTGCAGTTGCCTGCCAGTGTGTGTGTATTCAATGTCCACTCCAGTCCTGAAAGACTCATCTGATCTCTGCTGTAAGGACAGCGTCCTGACAGCACCCCAAAAAGCCCTTTTTAGGGCTAGTACATCAGTCTGCTTCTTTTTTTTCCCTCCGTAATCTAATTGCAGTTGCCTGCCAGCGTGTGTGTATTCAGTGTCCACTTCAGTCCTGAAAGACTCATCTGATCTCTGCTGTAAGGACAGCGTCCTGACAGCACCCCAAAAAGCACTTTTTAGGGCTAGTACATCAGTCTGCTTTTTTTTTCCCTCTGTAATCTAATTGCAGTTGCCTGCCAGCGTGTGTGTATTCAGTGTCCACTCCAGTCCTGAAAGACTCATCTGATCTCTGCTGTAAGGACAGCATCCTGACAGCACCCCAAAAAGCCCTTTTTAGGGCTAGTACATCAGTCTGCTTTTTTTTTCCCTCTGTAATCTAATTGCAGTTGCCTGCCAGCGTGTGTGTATTCAGTGTCCACTTCAGTCCTGAAAGACTCATCTGATCTCTGCTGTAAGGACAGCGTCCTGACAGCACCCAAAAAGCCCTTTTTAGGGCTAGTACATCAGTCTGCTTTTTTTTTTCCTCTGTAATCTAATTGCAGTTGCCTGCCAGCATGTGTGTATTCAGTGTCCACTCCAGTCCTGAAAGACTCATCTGATCTCTGCTGTAAGGACAGCGTCCTGACAGCACCCCAAAAAGCCCTTTTTAGGGCTAGTACATCAGTCTGCTTCTTTTTTTTTCCTCTGTAATCTAATTGCAGTTGCCTGCCAGCGTGTGTGTATTCAGTGTCCACTCCAGTCCTGAAAGACTCATCTGATCTCTGCTGTAAGGACAGCGTCCTGACAGCACCCCAAAAAGCCCTTTTTAGGGCTAGTACATCAGTCTGCTTTTTTTTCCCTCTGTAATCTAATTGCAGTTGCCTGCCAGCGTGTGTGTATTCAGTGTCCATTTCAGTCCTGAAAGACTCATCTGATCTCTGCTGTAAGGACAGCGTCCTGACAGCACCCAAAAAGCCCTTTTTAGGGCTAGTACATCAGTCTGCTTTTTTTTTTCCTCTGTAATCTAATTGCAGTTGCCTGCCAGCGTTTGTGTATTCAGTGTCCACTCCAGTCCTGAAAGACTCATCTGATCTCTGCTGTAAGGACAGCGTTTTGACAGCACCCCAAAAAGTACTTTTTAGGGCTAGTACATCAGTCTGCTTTTTTTTTCCCTCTGTAATCTAATTGCAGTTGCCTGCCAGCGTGTGTGTATTCAGTGTCCACTCCAGTCCTGAAAGACTCATCTGATCTCTGCTGTAAGGACAGCGTTCTGACAGCACCCCAAAAAGCACTTTTTAGGGCTAGTACATCAGTCTGCTTTTTTTTCCCTCTGTAATCTAATTGCAGTTGCCTGCCAGCGTGTGTGTATTCAGTGTCCACTCCAGTCCTGAAAGACTCATCTGATCTCTGCTGTAAGGACAGCGTCCTGACAGCACCCCAAAAAGCCCTTTTTAGGGCTAGTACATCAGTCTGCTTTTTTTTCCCTCTGTAATCTAATTGCAGTTGCCTGCCAGCGTGTGTGTATTCAGTGTCCACTTCAGTCCTGAAAGACTCATCTGATCTCTGCTGTAAGGACAGCGTCCTGACAGCACCCAAAAAGCCCTTTTTGGACTAGTACATCAGTCTGCTTTTCTTTTTTTTCCTCTGTAATCTAATTGCAGTTGCCTGCCAGCGTGTGTGTATTCGGTGTCCACTCCAGTCCTGAAAGACTCATCTGATCTCTGCTGTAAGGACAGCGTCATGACAGCACCCCAAAAAGCCCTTTTTAGGGCTAGCACATCAGTCTGCTTTTTTTTTTTTCTCTGTAATCTAATTGCAGTTGCCTGCCAGCGTGTGTGTATTCAGTGTCCACTCCAGTCCTGAAGACTCATCTGATCTCTGCTGTAAGGACAGCGTCCTGACAGCACCCCAAAAAGCCCTTTTTAGGGCTAGTACATCAGTCTGCTTTTTTTTTCCTCTGTAATCTAATTGCAGTTGCCTGCCAGCATGTGTGTATTCAGTGTCCACTCCAGTCCTGAAAGACTCATCTGATCTCTGCTGTAAGGACAGCGTCCTGACAGCACCCCAAAAAACCCTTTTTAGGGCTAGTACATCAGTCTGCTTTTTTTTTCCCTCTGTAATCTAATTGCAGTTGCCTGCCAGCGTGTGTGTATTCAGTGTCCATTTCAGTCCTGAAAGACTCATCTGATCTCTGCTGTAAGGACAGCGTTCTGACAGCACCCCAAAAAGCACTTTTTAGGGCTAGTACATCAGTCTGCTTTTTTTTTTCCTCTGTAATCTAATTGCAGTTGCCTGCCAGCGTGTGTGTATTCAGTGTCCACTCCAGTCCTGAAAGACTCATCTGATCTCTGCTGTAAGGACAGCATTCTGACAGCACCCCAAAAAGCACTTTTTAGGGTTAGTACATCAGTCTGCTTTTTTTTTTCCCTCTCTAATCTAATTGCAGTTGCCTGCCAGCGTGTGTGTATTCAGTGTCCACTCCAGTCCTGAAAGACTCATCTGATCTCTGCTGTAAGGACAGCGTCCTGACAGCACCCCAAAAAGCCCTTTTTAGGGCTAGTACATCAGTCTGCCTTTTTTTTCCCTCTGTAATCTAATTGCAGTTGCCTGCCAGCGTGTGTGTATTCAGTGTCCACTTCAGTCCTGAAAGACTCATCGGATCTCTGCTGTAAGGACAGCGTCCTGACAGCACCCAAAAAGCCCTTTTTAGGGCTAGTACATCAGCCTGCTTTTTTTTTTCCTCTGTAATCTAATTGCAGTTGCCTGCCAGCGTGTGTGTATTCAGTGTCCACTCCAGTCCTGAAAGACTCATCTGATCTCTGCTGTAAGGACAGCGTTCTGACAGCACCCCAAAAAGCACTTTTTAGGGCTAGTACATCAGTCTGCTTTTTTTTTCCCTCTGTAATCTAATTGCAGTTGCCTGCCAGCGTGTGTGTATTCAGTGTCCACTCCAGTCCTGAAAGACTCATCTGATCTCTGCTGTAAGGACAGTGTCCTGACAGCACCCCAAAAAGCACTTTTTAGGGCTAGTACATCAGTCTGCTTTTTTTTTTTCCTCTGTAATCTAATTGCAGTTGCCTGCCAGCGTGTGTGTATTCAGTGTCCACTCCAGTCCTGAAAGACTCATCTGATCTCTGCTGTAAGGACAGCGTCCTGACAGCACCCCAAAAAGCCCTTTTTAGGGCTAGTACATCAGTCTGCTTTTCTTTTTTTTCCTCTGTAATCTAATTGCAGTTGCCTGCCAGCGTGTGTGTATTCAGTGTCCACTCCAGTCCTGAAAGACTCATCTAATCTCTACTGTAAGGACAGCATCCTGACAGCACCCCAAAAAGCCCTTTTTAGGGCTAGCACATCAGTCTGCTTTTTTTTTTTTTCCTCTGTAATCTAATTGCAGTTGCCTGCCAGCGTGTGTGTATTCAGTGTCCACTCCAGTCCTGAAAGACTCATCTGATCTCTGCTGTAAGGACAGCGTCCTGACAGCACCCCAAAAAGCCCTTTTTAGGGCTAGTACATCAGTCTGCTTTTTTTTTTCCTCTGTAATCTAATTGCAATTGCCTGCCAGCATGTGTGTATTCAGTGTCCACTCCAGTCCTGAAAGACTCATCTGATCTCTGCTGTAAGGACAGCGTCCTGACAGCACCCCAAAAAGCCCTTTTTAGGGCTAGTACATCAGTCTGCTTTTTTTTTTTCCTCTGTAATCTTGTTGCAGTTGCCTGCCAGCGTGTGAGTATTCAGTGTCCACTCCAGTCCTGAAAGACTCATCTGATCTCTGCTGTAAGGACAGCGTCCTGACAGCACCCCAAAAAGCCCTTTTTAGGGCTAGTACATCAGTCTGCTTTTTTTTTTCTCCTCTGTAATCTAATTGCAGTTGCCTGCCAGCATGTGTGTATTCAGTGTCCACTCCAGTCCTGAAAGACTCATCTGATCTCTGCTGTAAGGACAGCGTCCTGACAGCACCCCAAAAAGCCCTTTTTAGGGCTAGTACATCAGTCTGCTTTTTTTTTTTCCTCTGTAATCTTGTTGCAGTTGCCTGCCAGTGTGTGTGTATTCAGTGTCCACTCCAGTCCTGAAAGACTCATCTGATCTCTGCTGTAAGGACAGCGTCCTGACAGCACCCCAAAAAGCCCTTTTTAGGGCTAGTACATCAGTCTGCTTTTTTTTTTCTCCTCTGTAATCTAATTGCAGTTGCCTGCCAGCGTGTGTGTATTCAGTGTCCACTCCAGTCCTGAAAGACTCATCTGATCTCTGCTGTAAGGACAGCGTCCTGACAGCACCCCAAAAAGCCCTTGCCTGCCAGTTGCCTGCCAGTGTTTGTGTGTGTCAGGCTCACAGCGTATACTGTGCCCACTTGCCCAGTGCCACCACTCATATATCTTGTGTCACAGTAGATTACATTTAAAAAAACAAAAACAATTTTGACTGCAATAGAATAGCAGTCAGTTGCCTGCCAGCGTGTGTGTCAGGCCTACAGCGTCTACTCTGCCAACTTCTGCAAGTGCACAGTGCCACTCATATCTGGTGTCACAGTAACTTGCACGCATAGTACAACTAAACTAATCTAAAAAAAATGACAGGCAGAGGCAGGCCACCCCGCAGGGGCCGTCGTGGTCGTGGTGCTGTGATTCCCTTTGGCCCTAGAATAATGCCCAGTGTTCAGAGGCCACGTACCCTGAACTCGAAAAGTTCTGAGGACATAGTTCACTGGCTAACACAGGACAGCCAATCTTCTACAGCTTCCACTCGGAACCTTGACGCACCATCCTCCTCCAGCTCAGCTTCGGGCACCTCTCAAGTTACCACTCGCCCGCCTGCCACCACCACCAACACTAGCACCACAGCTGCTTCACTTGATATGTCAGAGTTGTTATTTACACATGAGTTGGAAGAAATGACTGATGCTCAACCATTATTGCCAGAGGATGTAGATAAAAGGGATATGTCTCAGTCAGGCAGCATTACACACATGGACGTACGGTGTGATGATGATGATGTTGTACCCGCTGCTGCTTCCTTTGCTGAGTTGTCAGATACAAGTGAAGCGGTTGATGATGACGATGTGTCCGTGGATGTCACGTGGGTGCCCGCTCGAAGAGAAGAAGAACAGGGGGAAAGTTCAGATGGGGAGACAGAGAGGAGGAGGAGACGAGTTGGAAGCAGGGGTAGGTCGTCGCAAGGAGCTAGTGGCACAGTCAGACAGCATGTATCGGCACCCGGGGTCAGCCAGACAGCACGCCAATCAACGCATGCTGTTACCACCACCAGAATGCCGTCATTGCAAAGCTCAGCAGTGTGGCATTTTTTTTATGTGTCTGCCTCTGATAACAGCGATGCCATTTGCAACCTGTGCCAAAAGAAACTGAGTCGTGGGAAATCCAACACCCACCTAGGTACAACTGCTTTGTGAAGGCACATGATCGCACATCACAAACGCCTATGGGATCAACACATGATGACTAGTGATGAGCCGAACACCCCCGGGTTCGGTTCGCACCAGAACCCGCGAACGGACCGAAAGTTCGTACGAACATTAGAACCCTATTAAATACAATGGATGCGAACGTTCAAATTCTAAAGTGCTAATTATAACAACTATTATGCATGTTATTGTCCTAAAAAGGGTTTGGGAACCCGGGTTGTGCACCAGGGGACATGTATCAATGCAAAAAGAAGTTTTAAAAACGGTCGTTTTTCGGGAGCAGTCATTTTAATGATGCATAAAGTGAAAAAAAAAAGTCAAATATTCCTTTAAATATCGTACCTGGGGGGTGTCTAAAGTATGCCTGTGAAGTGCCACGTGTTTCCCGTGTTTAGAACTGTCCCTGCACAAAATGACACTTCTAAAGGAAAAAAAAGCCATTTAAAACTGCTTGCGGCTTTAATGTAATGTCTGGTCCCGGTAATATGGATGAAAATCTTTAAGAAAAATGGCATAGCTACCCCATGACCCCCCCCCCTACCCCAGCCCATTACCAGCCCCTTTGGGTCTTGTATGGATATTAAGGGGAACCCCGCACATAAAATAAAAAAGGCCCTATATACTCTGAACAGCCGTATACAGGCGGTGCATACAAGACAGGGACTGTAGGTTTGTTCTTATGTAGAATCTGTTTGTAATTTTGAACAGGTACATTGTTTAAGTGTAGCTCCAGCCCAAAAATCTATTTTTAAACTTTTTGGAAAACATAGGTAAGGGTTATCACCCCTGTAACATTTGTTTTGCTGTCTGTGCCCCTGTTCAGAACATTTCACCTCACTTTCCGTCCCAATGACAACTGTTTTTGAAATGTGGTGTTTTTCTTGAAACAAGGATTGCTGATAAAGCATCAGTACAGAGGAGACACCTTTCTCCCATATTAATTCTTACAGGAGAGAATTTTCCTTCCAAGGGGTAGATTTCCTCTCACTTCCTGTTGTCTTCTTGCGTTTGCAAGTAGGAGTCGTTTGTAAGTTGGATGTTTGAAAGTAGGGACCTGCCGTATATACTCTGCAGAAATAGGCCCCTTAGTTGTTGGTGTTGGCACAACACTGTAAGCACTCACAGTTATTCTTGGTTGGTGCTGGAACGCCCTGCTGTCAACTATTATATCAGGAATTGTAATTACATATAATTGTTGAACAGTGGTAGTAAAAATTGGGCCTTTGATGGTGGTGCTGGTGCCGCAACACTGTAAGCCCTGACAGTTACTCTTGGTGGGTGCAGCAATGGGCCCTGCTGTGAATTATTAGATCAAGAATTGTAATTGCATGCCCCTGTTGAACAGGGGCTGAAAAATTGGGCCTTTCGTGGTGGTGGTGGTGGTGGCGTTGCCACAACACTGTAAGCCCTCAGAGTTACTCTTGGTGGGTGCAGCAATGGGCCCTGCTGTGAATTATTAGATCAAGAATTGTAATTACATGCCCCTGTTGAACAGGGGCTGAAAAATTGGGCCTTAGGCACTGGTGGCACAACACTACAACCCCTCACAGATACTGTACTTGGAGCACAGCAATGAGCCCTGTTGCAAAGTATTGCTTCAAAAATTGTAATGACACGCCCCTGTTAAACAGGGGCTGAAAAATTGGGCCTTAGGCACTGGTGCCACAACACTCCAACCCCTCACAGATACTGTACTTGGAGCACAGCAATGAGCCCTATGGCAAATTATTGCTAAAAAAATTGTAATTACACGCCCCTGTAAAACAGGGGCTGAAAAATTGGGCCTTAGCCACTGGTGGCGGCACCCATAAACAAAAATGATCTTCCAAGCTATCATCATCAATCGTATCATTGAGGACTCGGAGGAGGAGGATAGCCAGTCAACATAACAGCACAGACACTCAGCATCAGCATCAGTCTTGAAGGGATGTGACATGTTAAAATCAATTAGTCTGTTATATCAGCATCAGGTGTGTGGTAGCTGGTGGTGATCCAAGACTGGTTCATCTTGATGAAAGTCAGTCGATCAACCGAGTCGGTGGACAGGCGCACCCTGTGATCCGTGACAAATCCTCCAGCAGCACTGAATGTGCGTTCCGAAAGAACGCTGGATGCAGGACAGGCCAGTAGCTCAATTGCATACTGTGCAAGCTCTGCCCAGTGATCCATCCTCAAGACCCAGTAAGCCAGAGGATTTTCGGTGGGGAAGGTGTCCAAGTCTGACCTTGCCCCTAGATATTCCTGCACCATGTTTATCAGACGCTGGCGATGGTTGCTGGAACCGATCATACTTTGGGGCTGCGGACTAAAGAATTGTCTGAATGCATCGGTCAGACGGCCACCTTCCCCACCGCTCCTTCTTTGACTGGCCGAAGCCTCAGCAACTCGTTGTCCAGGACCAGGAGTTTGTAACCTCCCAGTCTCTGGGAACGCGTTGCACAGACCTTTCTGCAAGGCCTCCCGGAGTTGTCTCATCCTCTGCTCCCTCTGCGACGGTAACATAAGGTCCGCAACCTTACCCTTGTACCGTGGATCAAGGAGAGTGGCCAGCCAGTAATGGTCCCTCTCCTTGATCCGAAGAATACGAGGATCCTTCCGCAGACTTTGCAGGATCAGGGAGGCCATGCAGCGTAGGTTTGCTGAGGCATTCGCTCCGGAGTCCTCTGGGTCACTAAGGACGACATGATCCGCAGCCACCTCCTCCCAGCCACGTACAAGTCCACTGGTTTCTTGGGACTGTAAATCATCCCTAAAAGACTGCTGCTGATGATGCTGAGTGCCAGCCTCCACCTCCATGCTGACACAATCCTCCTCCTCCTCCTCCTCCTCCTCTTCCTGTGCGATGGGTGGGACAGAAGGAACACTGTCTGGGTAAAGGGGGCCTTGAGAGGCAAGGAAGTCCTCCTCTTCCTGCCTCTGTTCTGCCTCAAGTGCCCTGTCCATTATTCCACGCAGCGTGTGTTCCAACAGGTGGACAAGAGGTACAGTGTCACTGATGCATGCACTGTCACTGCTCACCATCCTCGTGGCCTCCTCAAATGGTGCCAGGACAGTGCATGCATCCCTGATCATGCCCCACTGGCGTGGAGAAAAAAAACCAAGCTCCCCTGACCCTGTCCTGGTGCCGTAGTCGCACAGGTACTCATTGATGGCCCTCTGCTGCGTGTGCAGCCGCTGCAGCATGGCCAACGTTGAGTTCCACCTGGTGGGCATGTCACATATAAGGCGGTTCTTGGGCAGGTTCAACTCCTTTTGCAGCTCAGCCAGGCGAGCACTGGCATTATAAGATCGGCGGAAATGCGCACAGACTTTCCTGGCCTGCCTCAGGACATCCTGTAAGCCGGGTACCTGCCGAAGAACCGCTGCACCACCAGGTTAAGGACGTGAGCCACACAGGGCACATGGGTCAATTGTCCCTGTCGGAGGGTGGAGAGGAGGTTGGTGCCATTGTCGCAAACCACCATTCCTGGCTTAAGCTGGCGTGGCGTCAACCACCTCTCGGCCTGGCCCTGCAGAGCAGACAGGACCTCTGCCCCAGTGTGGCTTCTGTCCCCCAAACACACCAGCGCAAGCACGGCATGGCATCTTTTTGCCTGCGTACTTGTGTAGCCCCTTGAACGGCTACGGAGCACCGCTGGTTCAGAGGACAAACCACAGGAAGAGGCCATGGAGGAAGAAGAAGAGGAGGGGGTGGAGGAGAGAGGTGTGTCACAACCAGTAGTAGCATTTTGGAGGCGTGGCGGTGGAACAACCTCCAACACTACTGCACCTTGTCCTGCATCCTTCCCAGCTGCCAAAAGAGTGACCCAATGGGCCGTGAAAGAAAGGTAACGTCCCTGTCCATGCCTGCTGGACCATGAGTCAGCGGTAATATGCACCTTACCGCTGACCGCCCTGTCCAGCGAGGCCAAGACATTGCCTTCCACATGCCGGTAGAGAGCCGGAATAGCCTTCCGTGAGAAAAAGTGGCGTTTGGGAACCTGCCACTGAGGAACCGCACATTGCACAAACTCACGGAAGGGGGCCGAGTCTACCAACTGAAAAGGCAGCAGTTGAAGCGCTAGCAATTTAGCCAAGCTAGCATTCAACCGCTGGGCATGTGGATGGCTGGGAGTGAACTTCTTTCGACGGTCCAGCAGCTGGGGCAGGGAAATTTGCCTGCTAGAATCGGACGTCGGTGTACTGCTAGCAGAGTGGCCGCAAGTACTTGGCTGTGACACACCTAATTCTACACCTTCATTCCTCTCAGTGCATGTTTCAGAGAGGACTGAAGTTATAGTGGGGTTGGAGATCCCAGCTGATGCGGTGCAAGGAGAGGTCCGCTTTGTTCTTTGGTGTGGGTCTTTGAGGTAGGCTTGCCAACGAGCTGCATGGCAGGTCAACATATGTCTGGTCAGGCATGTGGTACCCAAGCGGCTGATGTTTTGGCCACGCGATATACGCTTGAGACATATGTTGCAAACAGCAGCTGTGCGATCTGATGCACTAGCCTCAAAAAAGGCCCACACCAAAGAACTTTTTGAATGACGGGCAGAGGCAGCGCCCTGCACAGGCGGAGCTCTGCGGTGTGATTCCGTCGGTGTACTGCCCTTACGCTGGCCACCAAAGGGCATCCTGCCTCGTTGGAGATGTGCCTCCTCCTCATCCTCCTCCTCCTCCTCTCTCCTATTAGGCACCCACGTGGAGTCAGTGACCTCATCATCCCCTCCCTCCTCATCACTGGAGCCAATCTGGCAGTATGCTGCAGCTGCTGGAACATGACTGCCAGATTGGTGTCCTTCTTGAGCATCCCCTCTGTCTGCTCTCACGCTACTGCCTTCCTGTAGCTGGGTTTCATCATCAGACCCTTCGAAACGCTGGGCATCCTCCTGGAGCATGTACCCAACACTGTGCTCAAACAGTTCGGGGGACTCCTCAGGAGGAGGACATGGTGGGTCTAGGGAAGGAGTGACTGATGATGAGTCTGACATTGATACCAGGGAAGAGGACGCTTTGGCAGCTGCTTTGCCAGTACCCTGAGCCTGGGTGAGAGAGGATGAGGAGGAGGAGGAGGGCTTGGTCATCCACTCTACCAAGTCTTCGGCATGATGTGGCTCAACATGTCCAGCTGCCGAAAAGAAGGACAAGCGTGTCCCATGGCCATGTGCTGATGACAATGCACCGCGTCCACGACCAGCACTGTTGTCCCCAGACACAGAGCCTGCTTGCCCTCTTTTATTGCCTCCTGACTGTCTGCCTCTCCTTGTTTGCCTTCCAGACATTCTAATAGATGGCCTGCAGGGAGATGGGAAAAAAGCAATAAGGGCTACCTTCAGGTGTCCTTCTCTGTCCCTTTACTTAAGGATTTCTAAATATGGTTGAGGATGATTGCTTTTGCACAGAATAGCACAGCGACAATTTCCCTGACTGTCCAAAAAACAAGGATTTCAAAGATGGTTGATGAGGAATGCTTTAGCACACTATAGCACAAGGAGAATTTCCCTCACTGTCCTTCCCTGTCCCTAGAAACAAGGATTCGTACAGTAAAACACACTGACACTCTCCCTACCTATAGTTTTCTGTCCCTAGAAAAAATGTTTTTTTAAAGCACACTATAGCACAAGGAGAATTTCCCTCACTGTCCTTCCCTGTCCCTAGAAACAAGGATTCGTACAGTAAAACACACTGACACTCTCCCTACCTATAGTTTTCTGTCCCTAGAAAAAATGTTTTTTTAAAGCACACTATAGCACAAGGAGAATTTCCCTCACTGTCCTTCCCTGTCCCTAGAAACAAGGATTCGTACAGTAAAACACACTGACACTCTCCCTACCTATAGTTTTCTGTCCCTAGAAAAAATGTTTTTTTAAAGCACACTATAGCACAAGGAGAATTTCCCTCACTGTCCTTCCCTGTCCCTAGAAACAAGGATTCGCACAGTAAAACACACTGACACTCTCCCTACCTATAGTTTTCTGTCCCTAGAAAAAATGTTTTTTTAAAGCACACTATAGCACAAGGAGAATTTCCCTCACTGTCCTTCCCTGTCCCTAGAAACAAGGATTCGTACAGTAAAACACACTGACACTCTCCCTACCTATAGTTTTCTGTCCCTAGAAAAAATGTTTTTTTAAAGCACACTATAGCACAAGGAGAATTTCCCTCACTGTCCTTCCCTGTCCCTAGAAACAAGGATTCGCACAGTAAAACACACTGACACTCTCCCTACCTATAGTTTTCTGTCCCTAGAAAAAATGTTTTTTTAAAGCACACTATAGCACAAGGAGAATTTCCCTCACTGTCCTTCCCTGTCCCTAGAAACAAGGATTCGTACAGTAAAACACACTGACACTCTCCCTACCTATAGTTTTCTGTCCCTAGAAAAAATGTTTTTTTAAAGCACACTATAGCACAAGGAGAATTTCCCTCACTGTCCTTCCCTGTCCCTAGAAACAAGGATTCGTACAGTAAAACACACTGACACTCTCCCTACCTATAGTTTTCTGTCCCTAGAAAAAATGTTTTTTTAAAGCACACTATAGCACAAGGAGAATTTCCCTCACTGTCCTTCCCTGTCCCTAGAAACAAGGATTCGTACAGTAAAACACACTGACACTCTCCCTACCTATAGTTTTCTGTCCCTAGAAAAAATGTTTTTTTTAAAGCACACTATAGCACAAGTAGAATTTCCCTCACTGTCCTTCCCTGTCCCTAGAAACAAGGATTCGCACAGTAAAACACACTGACACTCTCCCTACCTATAGTTTTCTGTCCCTAGAAAAAATGTTTTTTTAAAGCACACTATAGCACAAGGAGAATTTCCCTCACTGTCCTTCCCTGTCCCTAGAAACAAGGATTCGTACAGTAAAACACACTGACACTCTCCCTACCTATAGTTTTCTGTCCCTAGAAAAAATGTTTTTTTAAAGCACACTATAGCACAAGGAGAATTTCCCTCACTGTCCTTCCCTGTCCCTAGAAACAAGGATTCGCACAGTAAAACACACTGACACTCTCCCTACCTATAGTTTTCTGTCCCTAGAAAAAATGTTTTTTTAAAGCACACTATAGCACAAGGAGAATTTCCCTCACTGTCCTTCCCTGTCCCTAGAAACAAGGATTCGTACAGTAAAACACACTGACACTCTCCCTACCTATAGTTTTCTGTCCCTAGAAAAAATGTTTTTTTAAAGCACACTATAGCACAAGGAGAATTTCCCTCACTGTCCTTCCCTGTCCCTAGAAACAAGGATTCGCACAGTAAAACACACTGACACTCTCCCTACCTATCCTTCTCTTTCCCTAAACTAAAGGAATCCAGGTTAAGCAAGAAAAAATAAATGTCACTGTCCCTGCCTATGCTTCTCTTTCCCTGCTCCGGAACACACTACACTAGGCCGCCGTGCTGGCGGCCTTTTATAGTGTGGGGCATGTACTAAACACCCTCAGCAATAATTGGCCACAGGCATCCTGCCTGTGGCCAATCATTGCTCTCCTCGCTGCCGGCGCTGTGATTGGCCAAGCATGCGGGGTCACAGTGCATGCTTGGCCAATCACAGCGCCTGGATGACACTGCGATGGCGTAGTGCATTGTGGGCCGTTCGCGTCACTCGAATTAGGCGCGAACGGCCCAAATCGTTCGATCTTCGTCGAACGATCGAACAGCCGATGTTCGAGTCGAATGTATGTTCGACTCGAACACCGAGCTCATCCCTAATGATGACGAGTACAAGCAGCACACAAGCTCAAGGCCACCATCCTCCTTCTGGTCCAGCATCTTCAGCCACGTCAAACACTGCTGTCCTTCTTGCCCCTCTCAACCATCCGCCACTCCGTCTCTCGCCTTGAGCAGTTCCTGCTCATCTGCCCACAGTCAGGTGTCTGTCAAGGACATGTTTGAGCGTAAGAAGCCAATGTCACAGAGTCACCCCCTTGCCCGGCATCTGACAGCTGGCTTGTCGGAACTCTTAGCCCGCCAGCTTTTACCATACAAGCTGGTGGAGTCTGAGGCCTTCAAAAAAATTGTAGCTATTGGGACACCGCAGTGAAAGGTACCCGGCCAAAATTTCTTTTCACAAAAGGCAATCCCCAACCTGTACTCTATTGTGCAAAAGGAAGTCATGGCATGTCTGGCACAGTGTTGGGGCAAGGGTCCATCTGACCACTGATACCTGGTCTGCAAAGCACGGTCAGGGCAGGTATATCACCTACACTGCGCATTGGGTAAACCTGCTGACGGCTGCCAAGCATGTAATGCGTGGCTCTGCAGAGGAGTTGGTGGTGACACCGCCACGACTTGCAGGCTGGCCTGCTGCCACCTCCTCTACTCCTCCTACTCCATCCTCTTCGATAACCTCCTTGGCTGAGTCCTCTTCTGCTGCTGCGTCTTGCTCCACATCAACTGCACCCCCCCAGCTCCCCAGGGGCTATTCCACATCCCGGATACGACAGTGTCACGCCGTCTTGGGGTTGACTTGCCTGAAAGCAGAGAGTCACACCGGACCAGCACTCCTGTTCGCCCTGAATGCACAGGTGGATCAGTGGCTGACTCCGCACCAACTGAAGATCGGCAAAGTGGTGTGTGACAATGGAAGCAATTTGTTGGCGGCATTGAATTTGGGCAAGTTGACACATGCGCCGTGCATGGCATGTGTTGAATCTAATTGTAAAACGCTTTGTCCATAAGTACCCAGACTTACAGGACGTCCTCAAGCAGGCCAGGAAGGTGTGTGGCCATTTCAGGCGTTCCTACACGGCCATGGCGCACTTTTCAGATATCCAGCGGCGAAACAACATGCCAGTGAGGCGCTTGATTTTCGACAGCCCGACACGTTGGAATTTAACACTCCTAATGTTCGACCGCCTGCTCCAACAAAAAAAAGCCGTCAACGAGTATTTGTATGACCGGGGTGCTAGGACAGCCTCTGCGCAGCTGGGAATTTTTTTGCCACGTTACTGGACGCTCATGCGCAATGCCTGTAGGCTCATGCGTCCTTTTGAGGAGGTGACAAACCTAGTCAGTCGCACTGAAGGCACCATCAGCGACATCATCCGATTTGTTTTCTTCCTGGAGCGTGCCCTACGAAGAGTGCTGGATCAGGCCATAGATGAGCGTGAAGAGGAAGAGGAAGAGTTGTGGTCACCATCACCACCAGAAACAGCCTTATCAGCATCGCTTGCTGGTCCTGCGGAAACACTGGAAGAGGAGTCTGAGGAAGAGGAGTCAGAGGAGGAATGTGGCTTTGAGGAGGAGGAGGAAGACCAACCACAGCAGGTATCCCAGGGTGCTCGTTGTCACCTATCTGGTACCCGTGGTGTTGTACGTGGCTGGGGGGAAGAACAGACCTTCAGTGAGATCAGTGAGGATGAGGAACGGGACATGAGTAGCTCGGCATCCAACCTTGTGCAAATGCTGTCGTGCCTGTTGAGGGACCCTTGTATAAAAAGGCTGAAGGAGAACGACCTGTACTGGGTGGCCACGCTACTAGACCCCCGGTATAAGCACAGCACAACGGGAATCTAACAGGGGAAGAGGTGAAAGTAATCCTCCTCCTACCACGACCACGCTGGCAAGGACAGGACGCTTTACAGACGTGTTGTTGATGGAGGACATGCAGAGCTTTTTAAGTCCTACGCATCGCCACAGCCCTTCGGGGTCCACCCTCAGAGAACGACTCGACCGACAGGTAGCAGACTACCTCGCCTCAACTGCAGATATCGACACACTGAGGAGCGATGAACCCCTTGACTACTGGGTGTGCAGGCTTGACCTGTGGCCTGAGCTATCCCATATTGTGATAGAACTTCTGGCCTGCCCCGCTTCAAGTGTCCTTTCAGAAAGGACCTTCAGTGCAGCAGAAGGTATTGTCACTGAGAAGAGAAGTTGCCTAGGTCAAAAAAGTCTAGATTACCTCACCTTTATTAAGATGAATGAGGCATGGATCCCGAAGGGACTGACAGTGGGCGATACATTTGACTAAAAAAGGCCTGATGAGATGAGCTGCCCTGGGCTAAAAATGGTCCACACGCTGCTGTATTTTATCTCTGCATGCCAGATGACTTGCGTGACTTATCCGCCACCAACTAGGGTTCAAGCCTGTCAGGTCACCTGTGGCCAGATGACAGATGCACACCGTAGGAGGACAGGAGTGCACCATAAGATAGTGAACCCTATGGCTGACTGCTGCGGATAGGAAACTGGGTGGTTGTGGAAAGCGGGACCAGAGGAGCACAACCGGAATCCACAGGAAGCTAGAGCCGAGATTCCCCAGGACGCGGAGTCTAAGACCCAGCAGGTCTTCACCAGAGCCTCTAGTGGTGAGGATGTTGCGCTGCAGCTAGGTCCAGGTCACGGCCCCTAGAGTCTCCTAGCTCACGCCCCGTAGGGTAAGGGGGAAAGAGGGGAAGCAGCAGCACAGGATACAAGAATAGCAAAGCACAAGCCGAAGGTCAAGGGTCACAAGCAGACAGGGATAGTCAGGAACAAGCCAATATCGTAACAGAGAGACAGACGTAGCACACGGCAGGCAGGAACCCAAACACACAATGCTTAACAAACACGTTGATCAGCAAAGCAGGCTTGCAGTGCACAGGTTAATATAGTGTTCTGTGGGCGTGGCTTTGACTTCACCGTGATGGCGGTGTAATCCCTGAGCTCCAGCGCACAGCCGTGACAAAGAAGCCGCTACACAGCGATCTGAGGCATATCCCAGACCTCTTCTTAGAGCGGTTTACCTCCCCACCACCCAGACAACATGCCTGGAAAGCGGCAGGCGGAACGCCGCCCGAAAAGGATAAATGATTACTATTCAGTGCCGCCGCAGCAGCGTGGGCAAGATGGCGCCGGATCACAGTCTCCCTCCAGCGCGGCTCACAAGCGCCAGCAGGACAACAAGGACAAGCCATCCAGGTGCTATCCTACAGCTGGGGACACTTCTCAGGCCTCCTCACCCCTCACTAGAAGCCCAGCAAAGACCAGAGTGGATGACCCAGAAGTCCATCAATGTGAGGTAAGGTCTAACAAAGACTCACAAGAGGACACTGTGGAGCTCCCTGACTCCATAGTCTCCTTCCCCACGCTGCACCAGCCTGTCATGGACACAACTCTTAAGGACATGCTTGTCTCCTTAAGAAGCACTATCCACTCTGACATGATGGCATGTATGAGGAAATTTAATACTGACATTGCTGCAATAGGTGATAGAGTGGACCATATTGAGAATAGAATGGGGGAATACGCCACAACCATTAATGATTTAGTAGACGCTAATGATAAAACAGAGGAGGAACAAACATGGCTTAAAGCTAAAATGGCAGACCTAGAGGACAGGTCCAGAAGAAATAATGTCAAAATACGTGGTCTCCCTGAAACAGTGCAATCTTCTGAACTGCGCTCCTATGCTACTGCTATGCTTGCTGCCCTCATGCCTGACCTTCCTACTATTGAGCTCTCCATAGACAGGATACACCATCTACCAAAGCCATCATTCATCCCAAAAAATGCTCCCAGGGATGTTTTATTCCGAATGCATTTTTATCAAACTAAAGAACGCCTAATGCTACTCACACGTAAAGGGGAACACCGTACCACTACCTACTCTGCATTGCAATTTTATGCGGACTTGTCGCAGTTCACCCTATAACTTCGCAAAAATTTGAACAATGTCACTAAAGCACTGAGAAACCATGGCATTGATTACCGATGGGGGTATCCAACAAAACTTTTGGTGACCAAAGATGGTACAACCCACGTGATCACATCACCAACCAAAGGTTTCCGGCTCCTCCAGAAATTGAAAATTATACCGGATGAACAACCCTAAAATGCTACAACTAGTACCCCTGGTAGAATCTCCCCTGATTGGAAGCAGGTTCCTGACTCTACATAAGAAACACCCTCTGTGATTCCTTAAAAAGTTGCCTCACATTTTCTGCCCTGACATAGGGCCCCGCCTTCTGGAGCTGTTCCCACAAAGCGAGCTCCCACTACTTGAGCAGAACTGTTCTGCACTTGGGTTATAATGACCCTCCTTTTATGTTCCAGTTTGTGTTATTTTTTCTTTGTCTCAGTTACCCTTTCAGACATTGCCTCTAGTATTCTACTCGGGACCCTTCAACTTTATTCAGCACGGCACTTCTACAAACCTAACCAACATGACGCGTCAGGCACCTCAATCTTCCACGTTGCACTCTACCGTCTCTAATTGTAAGTACAATCACCTTTTGGACACAAAGAGCACTGCAACTTACTCACGATGCCGGTTAAAATACTTTCCATAAATTCACATGGCTTGAATCACCCTGCTAAGAGGGCATCCCTATGGAGGGAGGCTGACTCTTCTCAGTGCGATGTTTTATGTGTCCAAGAAACACATTTCCACAGTATGGCTCCACCTAAATGTACTCACAAATCCTTCCAGCACTATTTCTCCTCCAACATGGCGGCCAAAAAACGAGGTGTATTTATTGCAATAAAAGACACAATCTCCTTCCAACTGCTTTCAGAACTATCGGACCCATTAGGCAGATACCTGATCCTCGTTTGCGACATCTACTCCGTTACACGTTAGTGAATGTTTACGTTCCTAACAAACGCCAAATTAAGTTTCTCAATGGACTAATGCAAAAAGTGAAGAGACTTCAGCAAGGTTCCCTCATAATGTGTGGGAACTACAATATTGTCCCCAACCCACAATTGGACTCCACCTCTACCCCGAATAAAAGAACTCCATCTCTAGCTAACGTTTTACACTCGCATGACTTATATGATGTGTGGCGATGCACACATGCTGATGAAAGAGACTATTCTTTTTTTTCCCACAGGCACTGTACGTATACGAGGATTGATCTGTTTCTAACGGACAAGTGGTTGCTACAAAAAGTATCCCAAACCAAAATTGCCACGATAACTTGGTCGGACCATGCGCTGATCCTTCTTACATTAAGGGATTCATTCCCTACCACCACCACCTACGTGTGGCGCGCCAATTCACAGGTTATCCAAAATCCAACCACAAAAAAAATCATAGAAGATCGCTTGTCTGATTATTTCCAGATCAATTCTCCCTCCACAGATAATGCTTTTGTATTGTGGAATGCCCATAAGGCATTCATAAGAGGTATATTTATACAGCTTGGAGCTAGGATTAAAAGGCAGAGGCAGAAAGCGTTCACCACTTTACTGACGGAAATTAGTTCTCTAGAGGACCTTGACAAAAATAATCCATCCCCCATCAACAGTACTAAACTTACCACCCTGAGACATGGCCTTAGACTAGTTCTACTTCAAAATTTTGAAAAACAAGAAAAACTAATGAAAATGTCCTTCTATGCCAATAGCAACAAAGCAGGTAAATCACTTGCTAGGAAAATACAGGGCCAAGGATTTAGAACGAAAATAGCACGTCTCATCCATCCCAAAACGAAACAAACGGTATATGACCCTCAGGGAATAGCGGACGCCTTTAGCGACTATTACAGCTCTCTTTATAACTTGAGTCATGATGACTCTACAGTACAACCTTCCCAGACGGATATTACGAATTTTTTAGCGGGCATTGACCTACCTAAACTGTGACGCAACTTCAAGAGCTTAATTCCCCCTTCTCCTTGACAGAACTTCTTCGGGCCATAAAAACTCTCCCAAGCAATAAATCCCCTGGACCGGATGGACTTATAGGGGAATACAATAGAAGTTTCCAAACGATTTTAGGTCCACACCTCCTTAAGGTGTTTGATAGTGCAGCTGCCTCTGCTTCTTTTCCGAATGAAATGTTGGAAGCATTGATAGTTACATTGCCCAAACCTGGGAAGTCACCTGAATGTGCCACAAAATTTCAGGCCTATTTCGTTACTGAATAACGATCTAAATCTGTATGCTAAAATGATAGCTTTAAGACTTGTTGATATTTTGTCCACTCTGATTGACTCGGATCGGTTGGGATTTACTAAAGGTAGGCAGTCCTCGGATGCCACGAGACGCTTGATTAACATAATCCATATCGCTAGGAGGAATCAAACGCCTCCTCTGCTTCTAGCTCTGGATGCGGAGAAGGCGTTTGATAGGGTGCATTGGCTTTATCTGACCCACGTTTTAGGTAAATTCGGATTCTCCGGCCATTTGTTGTCTGCTATACTGGCCCTGTACACTTCGCCATCAGCTAGAGTATATACTTCGGGGATGCTCTCTAAACCCTTTGGGATTACGAATGGGACCCGACAGGGGTGCCCACTCTCCCCACTTATTTTTGGAGAGAGTGACGGACCTACTTCAAAACTTTGGAGTGGTGTCCTACTATAAAGTGAATGACACCAAATCTTATGTTTTAGACTTAGGGGTGTCCCACCAGGACAGGTTGATTATGCAATCCAAATTTCCATACATATGGAACGACTATGCAATAAACTATCTGGGGATAAATCTCACTTCTCACCCCGAACAGCTTTTTATTTGTTTACAAACGTTTTTTATTTGGGTTAAAAGGTGGTACAAAACCGACATGACAAAAGTAAAAAAACAATTCCATAGCGTCAGATATACATATGGACTGTATAAAGTAGAAACGTAGCTTTTTAAAGCAAACTATCTACCTCTTGAAGGCAAATTAATAGAGGGAACTAAAAAACTGAGAAATTTGGTATTGTCATGGTCAGGGAGGTTGGCGGCATTTAAGATGCAAATACTACCCCAATTGCTGTACATATCTAGGACTGTCCCTATTCGCGCTCCAAATTTTTTTTTTAATACCTTACAAAGCCTATTGTCTAAGTTTTTGTGGGAGGGGAAGAGGGCTAGGTGCGCCTTTTCCAAACTTAGCAAAACAAGGGGAGCAGGTGGTGCGGGTATTCCTGTCTTCCATGACTACCATAAAGCAGCACTATTAGCGCAAATCAGGGGTTGGTTCCCAAACCAATCTACACCGCCGTGTGGTCTCTTAGAACAAACCCTGTTACGGGCAGGGAACTTATATGAATACACCTTGGCGTATCCCTATCTCAACAAGAAACCTACAAATTTATCTCCTCCAATTTTAGCCACTCTAGAAGCATGGAAAACCCTAACGGCGTCTAACTCTCAGTTGACTCCGGTCTGCTCCCTTGACTCACCTATTTCAACACTTAGGGCAATTGTACCTGATCTCCACTTATCTAACTGGGTATCTGGGGGAGTACAGTGGATATCGGACATATATGAAAACGAGACCTTTAAATCCTTTACTCGCTTGCAGTCGGAATTTAATCTTCCACCCTCTGAGCAATTCACCTACACTAGAGTAACATCTTGTCTCAAAAGTATAAAATATATTCCCTACAAGCTGTTCTGGAGGATCCATACTTATCTTTCCTCTAAAGGGTATCGTAGAGGTGGCATATCGCTGTTCTACAATTTTCTCAACGACAAATTGCTCTTTGTCAAAACAAACTCTCTGTTAGCCTGGGAAAATGACTTAGGTACATCTTATACAACTAGCCAATGGCATAAGGCACTACACCACACCTACTCAGCCACTAAATGTACCAATCTTTGGTACCTCTCCCATAAAGTTACACAAAGATGGTATCTTACGCCACACCGGATCGCAAAATTCGATCCCTCCCTATCTTCCCTATGTTGGAGGAATTGCTCACAAACAGGCACGATATTCCACATTCTGTGGTCATGTGGGAAATTGGCAAAATTTTGGTCCACTGTATTTTCCATATTTCACCAGGTAACTGGATTATCTGCACAGCCTTCTCCATCATTAGCCATCCTAAATATCGGCATAGAGGAGATTCCACCATCCCTTAGAAAGTTCACTACCCACTTATTTTTAGCAGCTAAGTTAGTTATCTTAAGACTGTGGAAAGCTACAGACCCTCCTGAAGTAACAGAAGTTATTTGCACGCTTTCTATTCACCACACATATGAGAGCATGCTAGCAACCATTGATGGGAATTATAGAGCTTATTATCTCCAATGGCAACCTTGGATAGATTGGTATATGACGTACTCAGGGTAAACAGTTAATGTTAACTTTTATCACCACAACTTAAGGCTGAATTTCGCTTGGATCTCGAGTGCATTTCACACGAATAGGGTAACAATTCCTTCTTTATATTGTATTTAATTTATTTTGTCCTTCTCCAAGTTTATTTACCCATTCCTTGCTTAATGTTGTATTTTAGGGTTGGAGATACATGTACGCAAAGGTTATGTGCTATATTGGCAAAGCGTAACGATTGCTTGTTAATCATTTCTGTATTGCTATGGAAGTTCATACTGATTATATGAGTTAATCACACAGGTCACAGGGGAGACCTGAGAAGTAGGATATTTTCACTGGTACATCAATAGTACTTGACAAACTCGCTTACATTTTGAAACAACCTGTAGCTTTCATCTATAAATTCTTATGTTTGTAATACAGTGAATTATACGAAACGTGTTATCCATCCTTTGTATCTGTGTAAACATTGAATAAAAATGTATTGATTAAAAAAATATATAGTGTTCTGTGATAGGGCCTGGGGTGGAGTCAGGCTGGGAGGAGATTATAAAGGAAGCCAGGTGAAGGGGTCTGGCCTCTGAGATGAACACATGAGGAGGAAAGGTAAGATGGCAGACAGACATTAGTGCATATCCATGACAAAGCCACAATGTTTTAGGGCACTTTCTGCCTGGAAAACATAAATTTTTCTGGCCGCTGCTACAGCAGCGGCTGCAACAATACCTAATTTTTCAGGCATGTGTACATGCCTAATTTTTCTGGCCTCTGGTGCTGCACTGTGGCTGCAAAAAAAAAAAAAAAAGCACATACATGTGTCAATTCCCCTTCGTGATCGTTACCTTGTTGTGGTGACTGGTGAAGGGGCTTGCGTATCACAATGAAGCGACCACCTCTATGAGTGTGTTGGCAATGGCAATGTTGGCACACCCCAAATGATAGGTCGTTGCTTCATTGTGAACAGACCAAAAGCGATCGGCTGGATAATTTTGCATAGAAAAAACATTAATTTTCTTTGTGATCATCTAAGGTGATCATTAAAGCCTTGCGGTTGTGCAAATGGACTGTTTGCGGTTGTTTGCGGTGCGTTAAACGGGGAGTTTGGTCTGTCACTGTGAATCGGGCGTAACCCTTACACTACCTGATCGATACAACATCATACCTGATGTTTTAAAGCACGTTATTCCAAACAATTTAGGAATGTTAGGTGATTTATGCCCTTTATGGATTAAAACCCGACTCTGCGTCAACTACGTAATTTTCCATGGTAGTTTTGCCATGGATCCCCCTCCGGCATGCCGCAGTCCAGGTGTTAGTCCCCTTGAAACAACTTTTCCATCACTATTGTGACCAGAATGAGTCCCTGTGGGTTTTAAAATTCGCCTGCCTATTGAAATCTATGGCGGTTCGCCCGGTTCGCCCGTTCGCGAACATTTGCGGAAATTCGCCGTTCGCGAACGGAAAATTTTATGTTCGCGACATCACTACTGGCAATTAAGGAAGCATTTTCTGAGTGGAGACATCTGCTGGAAGGGGCTAAGCACCCTGTAACCGTTCTCACCGATCATAGAAATTTAGAATTTATTAGGTCTGCTGAAAGGTTGTTATCTAGACAAGCACGTTGGACTCTTTTCTTCTCCAGATTCAATTTTGTTATCTCATACCGCCCTGGGTCAAGGAATGGTAAGGCTGATGCCCTATCACGGATGTTGCCTGGGCCTCTCCAGGAAAGCAACTCTGAATGTACAATCCTGCCTCAAAGGAACTTTCTAGGGACCACGAGTTTGAAGACATTTCTTAATCTCCTCAAGGAGGGGTATCAGAATGACCCACTTAATAATCCTCCTAAAGACATAAACCTAAAGTACAACAATGGTTTTTGGACTCAAGCGCATTGCCTCTATGTACCTGAATCACTTAGGGTAGAAGCCCTCAGGTTGGTACACGACTCTAAACTTGCTGGTCACTTTGGGGTTTCCAAGACAGAACTCTTATCACGTTCCTTTTGGTGGCCTGAGTACAAGAAAGATGTAAAGAGATATGTGGCTTCATGTCTAACCTGTGCTCGCAATAAGGCACCCCGATCTTCTCCTCTGATGTTACTTCTACCACTGCCTGTTCCATCCAGGCCATGGGGGTCAATTTCTATGGACTTTGTGGTCGACCTTCCTCTTTCAAAAGGGATGACCACCATTCTGGTAGTCGTTGACCGTCTCACTAAGATGGCTCATTTAATTCCAGTTAAGGGGGTACCGTCCGCCGAACATACTGCTGAGGTAATGGTTAGAGAAGTTTTTAAACTTCATGGAATTCCTGATGATGTGGTGTCTGACAGAGGGGTACAGTTTACCTCAAAGTTTTGAAGAAGTTTTTGCTCAGCTTTGGGTGTAACAATTAATCTGTCCTCAGCTTTTCATCCACAGTCTAATGGTCAGACCGAGAGGACCAATCAAACTCTGGAGCCATACCTTCAATGTTTTGTGAGTTATCTCCAGGATGACTGGGTGGACTATCTTCCTATGGAAGAGTATGCTTATAAAAACTCTAAACATAGCTCCACTTCCCAAAGCCCTTTTTTCTTAAACACCGGGTATCATCCAGTTTTTATTCCTGATCTCCCTATCTCAACTTCAATTCCTGCTGTTACCAACAGACTAACTTCATTACATGAGGTCCAGGAGAAATTGACTGATACATTGAAGGAGGCGCAGGAATATTACAACAGAGAAAAAACAAAAGAGGTGCCACTTAGTTAAAAACTGTCACACTTTAATATTACAATAGTATTAAAGCACTCACTATTAGATAATCTGTAACAGGCACATAACGGTCCGGTCTACGATCGTACTCCGCTTTGGCAATCTCATCATCCGTGCGTGCTGAGCAAGGAGCCGGTGTAATGTCCATATGGATGTATCCGGATGATCTCTCAATGAGCCAGGAGGAGGGCTGGAACGCAAGCTGGAAGTCTGACTAGGATGCAGCACTCAGCGGAGTGACGTCGCGACCAGCATGCAACGCGTTTCGACGTTAGAGCAGAGTACTATCGTAGACCGGACCGTTATGTGCCTGTTACAGATTATCTAATAGTGAGTGCTTTAATACTATTGTAATATTAAAGTGTGACAGTTTTTAACTAAGTGGCGCCTCTTTTGTTTTTTCTCTGTTTTACATATTGGAGTCTGGCTTCAGCTCCCCTAGTAAGGCTGCCCAGTTACCTTCCAGGACTGTTTCACTCACATCAAAGCTCTTCACACAGCTTAAAGGACTCCTTTGGTAATATCATATATATTGTCTTTATGCATCTAAAGCGCCAGTATTTTATATTACTCTGCAGGAATATTACAACAAGGTCGCTGACAGACACCGTAGGTCTATTCCCAACTTTCAGGTAGGTGACAAAGTTTGGTTATCTACCAAAAATTTAAAGGTTCCGGTTCCATGTGCTAAGTTGGGTCAAAAGTTTATGGGACCTTTTGAGATTTCTGCTCAAATCAACCCGGTCGTCTTTCGTCTAAAACTTCCCGACAATATGAAGATTCACCCTGTTTTTCATGTATCGCTACTCAAACCGTTTCATGAAAATACCTTTTCTGGAAGAATTCACCCTCCTCCTCCACCTGTTGAGGTACATGGTGAAGAAGAATTTGTGGTGGAAAAAATTCTTGACTCCAGGATCTTTAGGAACAAATTGCAATATTTGGTTCAATGGGAAGGATATGGGCCAGAAGAAAATTCTTGGGAGCCTGAAAAGAATGTTCATGCCCCTTGATTAACAAGGGAATTCCACCAGAGGTTTCCTCAGAAATCTGGCCCTAAGACGTCCAGGGGATATCCTGGGAGGAGGGGAGTACTGTTAGGACCTGGGCTTGAACCTGGTGTGTCTGGTGGTGTCTCTACTTGCTGAGCCACCTGGAATGCTGGACAGCTCCTTGGATAATTCCTTGAATGACCCTTTGCTCCTCCCATGAACTTCCTGATTTAAGCAATTCCTGGTTGCCAGAATATTGTGTCTTCACCAGCCAATATCTTGCTCCTGTCTCCTGCTGCTGACCGCATCTTTGCTACCACTTACTACCGACTTTTGGCTCGTCCCCGACTACGCTTCAGCTGAATCCCAACCTGCAACTATCTGTTACCGACTTTTGGCTCGTCCTCAACTATGCTTTTGCTTGATCCCTAACTGTTTTACTGTTTCTGGACCTCCTGGTGGGGCTAACCTGAGGACCGCGACCTGGCACTAACACGCAGCGAAGCCCATCTCCACCATTAGGAGCCCTGGTGAATACCGGTCAGTGCTTAGACCCCGCACCTCAGGTGAACCTGTGTCATCAGCCAGGGTGACCTGTGTGAATACCTGCTCTGCTGCTATAGCTACTGGCCTCTGAGCCTGACTACAGACCGTGACAGTAATGGTATCAGCAGATTGGAGAAAAGCCAATGTAGCAACAATATTTAAAAAAAGGCCAAGATACATCCCTGAGAATATCAGACCAGTTAGCCTAACATCAAAAGTATGCAAGCTCTTGAAGGGGATGATAAGGTACTATATACAATATTTTAGTAATGAAAATGCTATCATTAGTAGGAATTAGCATGGATTCATGAAGAATCATTCTTGCCAAACCAACCTATTAACCTTCTTCGAGGAGGTGAGCTGCCATCTAGATAAAGTAAGGCCCGTCTATTTAATTTATGGAATAAACGGCTCAATCTCAGTATTTGCGAACGATACTAAGCTAAGCAGGGCAATAATTTATCTGCAGGATGTGGAAACCTTGCAAGAAGATCTGAATAAATTAATGTAGTAGGCAACTACATGACAAATGAGGTTTAATGTAGAAAAATGTAAAATTATGCAATGGGGGTGACAAAAATATGAATGCAATCTACTCACTAGGGGGGAGAACCACTGGGGGAATCTAGGACGAAAAAAGGACCTGGGGGTCCTAGTAGATGACAGGCTCAGCAATGGCATGCAATGCCAAGCTGATGCAAGCAAAGCCACCAGAATATTGGCATGCATTAAAAAGGGGATTAACTCCAGAGATAAAACAATAGTTCTCCCACTCTACAAGATTCTGGTCTGGCCGCACCTGGAGTATGCTGTCCAGTTCTGGGCACCAGTCCTCAGGAAGGATGTGCTGGAACTGTAAAGAGTTCAGAGAAGGTCAACAAAATTAATAAAGGGACTGGAAGACATTAGTTATGAGGAAAGGTTACGAGCACTGAACGTATTCATTCAGGAGAAGAAACGCTTGAGAGGGGATATGATTTCAATGTACAATTACTGTACTTGTGACCCCACAATAGGGATAAAACTTTTCCGCAAAAGGAAATTTAAAAAGACACGCAGCCATTCACTAAAATTAGAAGAGAAGCGGTTTAACCTTAAGCTGCTTACATGGTTCTTTACTGTAAGAGCGGAAAGGATGTGGAATTCTCTTCCACAGGCAGTGGTTTCAGCGGGGAGCATCGATAATTTCAAAAAATTATTAGATAGGCACATGAACAACCACAACATACAGGGATATACAATGTAATACTCACATAAAAGCACACGCACAGGTTGGACTTGATGGACTTGTGTCTTTTTTTCAACCTCACCAACTGTGTAACTCTGTAAGCCACATTATTGACTGGCTATTTGTGTGAATTAGCAGAAGATCCTTAAGAAGTGCCTATAATATGAAGTTGAATTGCTGAAGCACAGGATAATTTATTTAAAGACATTCAACTACTGCCCAACATTTTTTGGACAATCTAAGTACTTTCTTAAGAGTCTAGAAGTAGTGAAGTCAATTGGGAGGGAAGTACAAAAGATAAGATGAGGATCACATCACGTGGATTATTGGTAACATGAAAACAACAATTTATACATAAAATAGGAATATTCTTTCTATAGTGGCATAGCACACAGCAGTCAAAGATAGAAGGGAATTGTAATATATTTGGATGTACAATATGTAGCAAATATGGAGAAAATTAGAGAAAAAGAGAGAATTTGATGATTTAATAAGGAGTTCAGCATCTTTACACAATAACTTGGGTGAATATTAGTCATAGCAACTGTATATTACAACAGTTACTGTATATGCACACACAGGGCCGGATTAACATAGGGGCTATTGGAGCTGCAGCTCCAGGGCCCTTCCTCAAGATAGGCCCATTTGCCCAAAAAAATAAATTAAAAAAAAGATCGATTTCGAGGGTTGTAGCTCAGGGAGTCACAAAGACCCCACATTTGTAGAGTATGTAGCTGAAGACCTACCCCACCACTGGTTGAAATATAGGGCTGCTATCATTTATGGTTCCAGAGATATGGGGCTGCTTGCGCAGCCTGTCAGAAGCTACATACAGAGCGGCCACACACTCTGCAGCAGACTGAGAGGATGAGCTCCAGGGCCGGCGCTTCCACTAGGCGAACTAGGCAGCTGCCTAGGGCGCACTGCCACCTAGGGGCGCAGCCACAGCAGCTGGGTCCCCTCCAGAGGATCGGTTCCCCCACTAACGGGTGGTGGCTGGTGCGGGGTGTATTGAGAGGCGGCTCCATATGGCTGGCTCCAGAGTGGCTGGGCGGGGAGAAGGAGCAGGCATATCTTCCCCTTACCCGGACTAAGCCAGGGGAGACCATGCTGATGTCCAGCAGCAGCTGTGGGTGTCAGCTCTCTGCCCGCCCCGCCTCCCTCTCTGGGTAATGTGCAGCCATTGGAGGAGCAGGGCGGGCGGCATTGTGCACAGAAACAGCCAGGATGGATCCACCCAGGTCCGGACTGGCCCATAGGACACATGCTGGGCTGAGGCCGCCGGGCCACTTGTCCTGGAGGAGTGAGGAGCCCAAAGCAAAGCTGCTCCTGCAGCTTACCCAGCCTCTCCGCGGCTGACCATCGGAGCCCGGGGATGGAACCGAATGGAATGATCAGCTGAAGGGGGGAGGAGCTGGAGGAGGTCTCCCGTGCGTGACTGGTGACTCCAACTGCTGCCCGCTCCCTGACATGTGGAGGGAGATGGAAAGAAGTGCCCCAAGGTGAGAACTTGTCAGGTGGTGGGGGGGGGAGCGCTGGGATAAGGTCTGACTAGAAGCCCTCATCACTGGTGTGTGACCCCCTCCACTTGGCTGCACCCCCCCTCCTTTCCACCTGGCTGCATCCCCCTCTCCTGTCCACCTGGCTGCATCCCCTCTCCTGTCCACCTGGCTGCCCTCCCTCTCTCTTGTCCACCTGGCTGCCCCCCTCTCTTGTCCACCTGGCTGCCCCCCTCTCTTGTCCACCTGGCTGCACCCCCCTCTCCTGTCCACCTGGCTGCCCCCCCTCTCCTGTCCACCTGGCTGCACCCCCCCTCTCCTGTCCACCTGGCTGCACCTCCCCTCTCCTGTCCACCTGGCTGCACCTCCCCTCTCCTGTCCACCTGGCTGCACCCCCCTCTCCTGTCCACCTGGCTGCACCTCCCCTCTCCTGTCCACCTGGCTGCACCCCCTCTCCTGTCCACCTGGCTGCACCCCCCTCTCCTGTCCACCTGGCTGCACCTCCCCTCTCCTGTCCACCTGGCTGCACCTCCCCTCTCCTGTCCACCTGGCTGCACCTCCCCTCTCCTGTCCACCTGGCTGCCCCTTCCCTCTCCTGTCCACCTGGCTGCCCCTTCCCTCTCCTGTCCACCTGGCTGCCCCTTCCCTCTCCTGTCCACCTGGCTGCCCCTTCCCTCTCCTGTCCACCTGGCTGCCCCTTCCCTCTCCTGTCCACCTGGCTGCCCCTCCCCTCTCCTGGCTGCACCTCCCCTCTCCTGGCTGCCCCTCCCCTCTCCTGTCCACCTGGCTGCACCTCCCCTCTCCTGGCTGCCCCTCCCCTCTCCTGTCCACCTGGCTGCACCTCCCCTCTCCTGTCCACCTGGCTGCACCTCCCCTCTCCTGTCCACCTGGCTGCACCTCCCCTCTCCTGTCAACCTGACTGCACCCCCTCTCCTGTCCACCTGGCTCCATCCCTCCTTCTGGCTGCACCCCTATCTTCTGTCCACCTGGCTCCATCTTTCCCCCCCCCCCCACCTGGCTGCATCCCCTCTCCTGCCCACCTGGACCAGTTCTGGTGCTAAAATTATTGAATTAATTTTGTTTGTTTTTTTTGGGGGGGGGGGCGCAAGTAGCTGTTCTCGCCTAGGGTGCAAAATAGTCTAGCACTGGCCCTGATGAGCTCACAGTGCTTATAATAATTATTTGAATATTACTTATGGTAATTAACCCCTTGCCACCCAGGCCAATTCTGACACTTCTCTCTTACATGTAAAAATCATCTTTTTTTTGCTAGAAAATTACTCAAACATTATATATTGTTTTAGCAGACACCCTATGGAATAAAATGGTGGTCTTTGCAACTTTTTATGTTACACGGTATTTGCGCAGCAATTTTTCAAATGCATTTTTTTGGGAAAGAAACTGTTTCATTCATAAAAAAAAAAAAACACTAAAGTTAGCAGGATTTTTTTGTATACTGAGTGATGCTTTACATTTTTTTTACAGTTTAGAGTTACAGAGGAGGTCTAGTGCTAGAATTATTGCTCTCGCTCTAACGATCGTGGCGTATGTAACCTGTGTGTATCTGGCTCTGATACTAGCCAGTGCCTACCCAGCCACTGACTAGTATCTCTCCCTAGCCTGTCCCCACACACCCTCTCACCTGCTGACCTGTGGATGGGGGAATCACTACTGCAGTGTTATTGTGTTCTGCCAGTGAATACAATGATCAGTGTTGCTAACTATAGCTGGCAGCACTGATTGTTTTGGGAAAAACCTGACAGGCTGGTTGTACTCAAGTCGGTTGTTAGGTTGACTTGTGTAAAACAAGCTAGCCCATACATAGATCGACTATGGCTGGTCTCTGCTTAATTTGCATAATTTCAATCCATGTATGGCCCGCTTAACCACTACGCAGTCCCTAAACATCCTTCCACAAACCTTTACATTTTTCCTTCCCAGATTCATTCATCCTCCTCTCCTGTACATAGTGCCCACTGTCATACTTTCCACACTTCTCTCCTGTACATACTGCTCACAGTCATACCCTCCACACTTCTCTCCTATACATAGTGCCCGCTGTCATACCCTACACACTCCTTTCCTGTACATAGTGCCCGCTGTCATACACTTCTCTTGTGTACATAGTGACCACTGTTGTACATACTGCTCACTGTCATACCCTCCACTCTTCTCTCCTATACATAGTGCCCACCGTCATAGCCTCCACACTCCTCTCCTGTACATACTGCTTACTGTCCTACTCTCCACACTTCTCTCCTGTACATAGTGCCCACTGTCAAACCCTCCACACTCCTCTCCTGTACATACTGCTCACTGTCATACCCTCCACACTCTTCTCCTATAAATAGAGCCCACTATCATACCCTCTACACTTCTCTCTTATACATAGTGCCCACTGTCATACCCTCCACACTCCTCTCCTGTGCATACTGCCCACTGTCATATCCTCCCCACTCTTCTTCTGTACATACTGCTCACTGTCTTACCCTCCACACCCATCTCATGTACATACTGCTCAGTATCCTACTCTCCACACTCCTCTCCTGTACATACTGCCCACTTTCATAAACTCCTCTATTGTACATAGTGCCGGCTGTCATACCCTCCACACTCCTCTCCTGTACATACTG
This sequence comes from Rana muscosa, assembly GCA_029206835.1. Lineage (NCBI taxonomy): Eukaryota > Metazoa > Chordata > Amphibia > Anura > Ranidae > Rana > Rana muscosa. Next base: position 630,581,787 of record CM055116.1, on the reverse strand, counting down.
CCCACTGTCATATCCTCCACACTCTTCTCCTGTACATACAGCTCACTGTCTTACCCTCCACACACATCTCATGTACATACTGCTCAATATCATACTGTCCACACTCCTCTCCTGTACATATTGCTCACTGTCTTACCCTCTATACTCCTCTCCTGTATATACTGCCCCCATCATACCCTCCGCACTCCTCTCCTGTGCATACTGCCCACTATCATACCATCCATACTCCTCTCCTGTACATACTGCCCACTGTGATACCCTCCACACTCCTCTCTTGTACATACTGTCCACTGTCATACCCTCCACACTCCTCTCCAGTACATACTGTAACCCAACCTTACCCTCCAAACTCCTCTCCTGTACATACTGCCAACTATCTTTCTCTCCACATTCCTCTTCTGGATATACTGCCCCCATCATACCCTCCACACTCCTCTCCTGTACATACTGCCCACTGTGATACCCTCCACACTCCTCTCTTGTACATACTGTCCACTGTCATACCCTCCACACTCCTCTCCTGTACATACTGCCCACTGTCATACCCCCCACACTCCTCTCATGTACATACTGCCCACTGGCATACCCTCCACACTCCTCTGCTGTGCATACTGCACACTGTCATACCCTCCGCACTCCTCTCCTGTACATAGTGCCTACTGTTAGACCCTCCATATTCCTCTCCCTTACCTGCACATACTTCCCACTTTTATACCATCCATACTCCTATGCCTCTTACCCACAAAAACAGTTCTTTAAAATTATACTGAATATCCTCAATGTTACTAGCTCTATAATGGGCACACTTTTGTTATTTCAACTAAAGGAAATCTTCTCAGTCCTCATATTTGTTCTGCCCCTTTATTAGTACTAATTTCATTTTGTGATTACTACTGTGATGTATAGAGGAACATGGGGGATGTCAGCTACTCTAAATATAGCACCCTGAAAATATTTTTGAAATGTTGGCAACTATGCACTGCCCAAGGGCAACAGGGTCAGTAGGGGGCCCCATGAGAGTCACCTGGGATCCGGTGTAGGGTTGAGCGAACCCGAACTGTAAAGCGTTTTCCGAACCCGATCCCAAACCCGAACAATTGCGTGTAAGTTCGGGTTCGGGTTTGGTGTTCGGGGATGTAATGGCGCATTTAGAAAAGCTTCAGGGGCCAGCCAATCACCTTTTGTTTAGCTGGTGTGCCCTTAGAAGCCATCATAGCCATGCCTACTAATGGCATGGCTGTGATTGGCCAGTGCAGCATGTGACCCAGCTCAGTGCAGCATGTGACCCAGCTTCTATATAAGCTAGAGGCACACAGCACAGCACATCACTCTGCTAGACAGAATAGGGAGAGGTTCCTGGCTGCTGTTGCTTATTAGGGAGAGATTGAAATACATGAGTTATGCCGCGTACACACGATCATTATTCACGGCGGTTAAAAAACCGCTGTGAATAATGTCATTAAAAACGAGGGAACGGCTTGTTCCCCACACACCGTCGTTTTTCACGTCGTTTTTTCTCTTGTCGAGAAAAACGACCGTCTGTGGGCTCCGCGGCAGTGTTTCCCTATGGGAAACACTGCCGCGGAAAGCATGTCGAAAAAAACGACGAGAAAAATTAGAACATGTTCTAATTTTTCTGGTCGTTTTTAATGCCGTTTTTCTCGTCGAAAAAAAAGACAGAAAGCCCACAGACTATCGTTTTTCTCGTCGAATGGGAAAAATGTCGTTTTTTTCGACGAGAAAAACGGCCGTGTGTACGCGGCATCAGTCCTGATTCTGCAATCTGAGAGAAAATATAGAGAGACAGTGTAGGGGAAGGTTCCTGATGGTGCTTTCAGGGAGAGAGATTTATATAGGAGTCCAGATTCAGAGATCTAATAACTCAGCGATCTGCATAGGTTTACCTGTTTGTTTTGCAGTGCACAGTATTTTTACACTGCAATGAGCCCAGTGTCAGAGAAAATCTAACTTTTATCTGCAATCTCAGTGCACCAGCACTGCATATGTTACGTTGAGAGATACACCATTTCCATACTCTTGCAAAAAGACCCATTTAGGGCAAAAAAAGGCACTTTATTGTGCTCTTGCAAAAAGACCCATTTAGGGCAAAAAAAAAGGCACTTTATTGTGCTCTTGCAAAAAGACCGATTTAGGGCAAAAAAAATAAAAAATTTGCATTTTATTTTGCTCGTGCAAAAAGACCCATTTAGGGCAAAAAAGAAAAAATTTGCACTTTAATGTACTCTTGCAAGAAGACCCATTTAGGGCAAAAAAAATATGTTTTGCAGTGTTTTATGCATATCTGGAGGTGTGTGAAATAACCAATTTCTATATATTTTTCTCCTACTGTGCTATCCTAAAAAAAACAACATTTTTTTTAATAGCATTTTCTGCAGTTCTGTAGCTGTGCGATCCAGCGGTTATGTACTGTGGGTGTGTTGTGGTCTTGCAAAAAGCCCCATTTAGGGCCACAAAAAATATTTTGCAGTGTGTTATACATATCTGGAGGTATGTGAAATAAACAATTTCTATATATTTTTCTTCTACTGTGCTATCCTAAAAAAAAAAACATTTTTTTTTGAATAGCACTTTCTGCAGTTCTGTAGCTGTGCGATCCAGCGGTTACGTACTGTGGGTGTGTTGTGGTCTTGCAAAAAGCCCCATTTAGGGCCATAAAAAATATTTTGCAGTGTGTTATGCATATCTGGAGGTGTGTGAAATAAACAATTTCTATATATTTTTCTTCTACTGTGCTATTTTAAAAAAGCAACTTTTTTTGGAATAGCATTTTCTGCAGTTCTGTAGCTGTGCGATACAGCGGTTACGTACTGTGGGTGTGTTGTGGTCTTGCAAAAAGCCCCATTTAGGGCCACAAAAAATATTTTGCAGTGTGTTATGCATATCTGGAGGTGTGCGAAATAAACAATTTCTATATATTTTTCTTTTATATTTTTGAATAGCATTTTCTGCAGTTCTGTAGCTGTGCGATACAGCGGTTACGTACTGTGGGTGTGTTCTGCTCTTCCAAAAACACCCATTTAGGGCAAGATCCTAAATTTGGAAAATATGAGGAGAAGTTCAAAGGGACGTGGTGGCCCCGGTCGTGGTGCTGCTGGTGGAGCTCCTGTTGCAGGGAGAGGACGTAGTCGATCTGTGCCAGTTACACGCACAAGTGAAACACCTTCCTCAGGTGCGAGTAGGCGACCGAGCCTGCGGCGGTATTTTGTCGCACCTAATGAGGCTGTACGAATGTAGAGGCCAGGACAAGTACAGGCGATAGTAGATTGGGTTGCTGACAGTGCCTCGGGTTCCTTCACATTGTCTCCCACCCACTCTTCTGATGAAAGATCAGAGTTGGCACCTGAAGCCCATGTCCATTAGTCTTTCACCTCACCCCCTTGCAAATCAGCCAAGCAGTCTGAGCCCCAAATCATGCAGCAGTCTCTTCTGCTTTTTGATGACTCTGTTAGCAGGGTTTCCCAGGGCCATCCACCTAGCCCTGCCCCAGAAGTGGAAGAGATTGAGTGCACCGATGCCCAACCACTTATGTTTCATGATGAGTACATGGGAGGACCATCGCAGCACGTCTCGGATGATGACGAAACACAGGTGCCAACTGCTGCTGCTTTCGCAATTGTGCAGACAGACAAGGAGGGCAGGGGTGAAGACTGGGTGGAAGATGATGTGGAGGACGATGAGGTCCTTGACCCCACATGGAATCAACGTTATGCAGGTGACCAGTGTAGTTCGGAGGAAGAGGCGGTGGTCGCACAGAGCTACCAGCACAGCAGAAGAGGGAGCAGGGTGCAAAAGCGGAGCGTCCGTCCCCTTGACAGTACGTCTGCTACTGCCCAACGCAGCAAGGGACCGAGCACACCAAAACCAGGTCCAAGGAGTTCCCTAGCGTGGCAGTTCTTCACACAATGTGCTGATGACAAGACACGAGTGGTTTGCACGCTGTGCAATCAGAGCCTGAAGCAAGGTATAAACGTTCTCAACCTGAGCACAACCTACATGACCAGGCATCTAAGTGCAAAGCACGAGCTGCAGTGGAGTAGACAATTCAAAAACCAAGAAAGGTCTCTGGCTCCTCCTGCTTCCTCTTCTGCTGCAGTCTCGGCCTCTTCATCCACCTCTGTAGTGACAGTGGCACCTGCCACCCCGCAAACAGAGGATCTGCCATCAACACTAACACCTGGGCCACCAACCATCTCCACAATGTCCCATGGAAGCGTTCAGCTCTCTAGCTCCCAAACACTGGAGCGGAAGAGGAAGTACCCCCCTACCCACCCGCGATCCCTGGCCCTGAATGCCAGCATTTCAAAATTCCTCGCCTTTGAAATGCTGTCATTCCATCTGGTGGAGACGCAGAGTTTTAAAAGCCTGATGGCATTGGCTGTCCCACAGTACGTCGTGCCCAGCCGCCACTACTTTTCCAGGCGAGCCATCCCTTCCCTGCACAACCAAGTGGGGGACAAAATCAGGTGTGTACTGCGCAACGCCATCTGTGGCAAGGTCCACCTAACTACGGATGCGTGGACCAGTAAGCACGGTCAGGGACGTTATATCTCCCTAATAGCACACTGGGTAAATGCAGTGGCAGCTGGGCCTGAGGCAGATAGCAGTTTGGCGCATGTCCTTCCACCACCGAGGATTGCAGGGCGCTTCAGTTTGCCTCCTGTTGCTAACTCCTCCTACTCTGCTTCCTCATCCGGTCAGCGTAACACCTTCACCACCAACTTCAGCACAGCCAGGGGTAAACGACAGCAGGCAGTTTTAAAACTTTCCTGTTTGGGGGAAAAAACCCACACCGAGCAGGAGTTGTGGAGGGACATGGAACAACAGACCGATGAGTGGTTGCTGTCAGTGAGCCTCAAGCCCGGCCTGGTGGTGTGCGATAATGGGCGAAATCCCGTAGCAGCTCTGGGCCTAGCCGGTTTGACGCACATCCCTCACCTGGCGCATGTGCTGAACTTGGTGGTCCAGAGGTTCCTTAAAAATTACCCCAATATGCCAGAGCTGCTGCAGAAAGTGCGGGCCGTCTGTGCGCACTTTCGGCGTTCTCACCCTGCTGCTGCTCACCTGTCAGCGCTGCAGCGTAACTTTGGCCTTCCCGCTCACCGCCTCATATGTGACATGCCCACAAGGTGGAACTCCACCTTGCACATGCTGGCCAGACTGTGCGAGCAGCAGCAGGCGATAGTGGAGTTTCAGCTGCAGCAATCACGCGTGAGTCGCTCTGCGGAACAGCACCACTTCAACACCAATAACTGGGCCTCCATGCGAGACCTGTGTGCCTTGTTGCGCTGTTTCGAGTACTCCACCAACATGGCCAGTGCCAATGACGCCGTTCTCAGCGTTACTATCCCAGTTCTATGCCTCCTTGAAAAAACGCTTTGGGCGATGATGGAAGAGGATGTGGCACAGGAGGAAGAGGAGGAGGAAGCGGTATCATTTCAAAGGCTTTCAGGGCAGTCTTTCACAAGTGGCTACGAGGGTGGGTTCCTGCACCAACAAACGCCAGGTACACAATTGTCCGGCAGCAAGGGCACAGTTCTGGAGGATGACGAGGTGGAGGAGGAGATGGAGGAGGAGGAGGAGGAGGAACCATGTTCACAGCAGGGTGGCACCCAGACCAGCTCATGGCCATCACTGGTGCGTGGCTGGGGGGATACAGAGGACACAGACGATACACCTCCCACAGAGGACAGCTTTTCTTTGCCTCTGGGCAGCCTGGCACACATGAGCGATTACATGCTGCAGTGTTTCCGCAACGACCGCCGAGTTGCCCACATTTTAACTGATGCTGGTTACTGGGTGGCCACCCTGCTGGATCCCTGTTACAAGGACAACATACCGTCCTTAATTCCCTCACTGGAGCAGGATCGTAAGATGCGCGAGTACAAGCACACGTTGGTAGACGCGCTGCTGGTAGCATTCCCACCTGACAGCGGGCGTACAGTGGAAGCACAAGGCGAAGGCAGAGGAGGAGGAAGAGGTCGCCAATGCAGCCGGGGCACCGCCAGCACCTCAGAAGGCAGGGTTAGCATGGCCGAAATGTGGAAAATCTTTGTCAGCACGCCACAACAACCAGCACCACCAGCTGAGATGGAACGTCTTAGCAGGAGGCAGCATTTCACCAAGATGGTTGAGCAGTATGTGTCAACAGGCCTACACGTACTGGATGACGGGTCTGCCCCCTTCAACTTCTGGGTCTCCAAATTGGGCACATGGCCTGAGCTTGCCCTTTACGCCTTGGAGGTGCTGGCCTGCCCTGCAGCCAGTGTATTATCTGAACGTGTATTTAGCACGGCAGGGGGCGTTATCACAGACAAGCGCAGCTGCCTGTCCAGAGCCAATGTGGACAAGCTCACGTTCATTAAAATGAACCAGGCATGGATCCCACAGGACTTGTCCGTACCTTGTGCAGAATAGACATGTATACCGGTGTTGTGACAAAAACTGTCCGGCCATCGGATTGTGTCCGGCCCGTACTGCGCAGGCGCAGCGCTTGCACAGTACAGAGGACAAGGAGATTCACAAAATCTCCGAAGATGAACGGCGCCTGCGCTGTGAGTGCAGGTTCAAGCCCCACTATCCAAGTGGACATACGGTAGCACATAGTAACAGGGCCCCTCACGGGCTCGCTTCGATCGTCACGCTTCGGGCACGGCCTCTCTTGGCTCGGCTTGAACCTCAGATGGTGTGGCTTTCACCTGCACTCACCGCGCAGGCGCCGTTCGTCTTGGGAGATTTCTGAAATCCCCTTGTTCTACATACTGAGCAAGCGCGGTACAGGGCGGACACTATTTGACGGGGGACAGAATTCGACACATCACCAGCCTTACCCAGCCATTGTTGTATTTTTGAACCAGTGTTGGCTACCTCGTCCTCCTCCACCGCCGCTTCCACCTACACAGACACATCCACCACCACCTCAACCTCCTACTCCATATGGACCTTGTCCTCCTAGGTTAAGATTATAATTTTTATTTTATTTTTTTGTAGCGCACAGATCCTTTCCCCCTTGCCTGCCTTTATGTTGTTCGCTCCTCGCAGGAGGGAGAAGGGCACACCGCACTACCAGCCCGTACCCTCCTATATAAAGAGGTTGAGCGGTGTACTTGACGGGCCGTGTCCACAGCCGGAGTCAAAACTCCTCCAGAGGATGATTCTCACCTCTACTGTAGGTAGAGTTCTTGAATTCCCAGTAAAGTCAATGTCCACACCAGCTGAAACTCCAACTCTTATTCTCTCATGGCAAAATAAACTGTACTCGGATAGAAAAGGTTAGAGCAAAGAAACAGGACAGCTTAACCACTTAAGCCCCGGACCATTTTGTAGCTAAAGGACCAGAGCTGTTTTCAGAATTTTGCACTGCGCTGCTTTAACTGTAAATTGTGCAGACATGCAATGTTGTACCGAAACAAAATTTGCGTCCTTTTCTTCCCACAAATAGAGCTTTCTTTTAATGGTATTTGATTGCCTCTGCGATTTTTATTTTTTGCGATATAAACGGAAAAAGACCGAAAACTTTGAAAAAAAATGATAATCTACTTTTTGTATAAGAAAAATCGAATAAACTCAATTTTAGTCATATATTTAGGCCAAAATGTATTCAGCCACATGTCTTTAGTAAAAAAAATGTCAATAAGCGTATATTTATTGGTTTGCGCAAAAGTTATAGCGTCTACAAACTAGGTTACATTTTCTGGAATTTACACAGCTTTTAATTTATGACTGCCTATCTCATTTCTTGAGGTGCTAAAATGGCAGGGCAGTACAAAACCCCCCCAAATTACCCCGTTTTAGAAAGTAGACACCCCAAGGAAATTGCTGAGAGGCATGTTGAGCCCATTGAATATTTTTTTTTTTTGTCTCAAGTGATTGAATAATGACAAAAAAAAATAAAAATTACAAAAAGTTGTCACTAAATGATATATTGCTCACACATGCCATGGTTATATGTGGAATTGCACCCCAAAATAAATTTTGCTGCTTCTCTTGAGTACGGTGATACCACATGTGTGGGACTTTTTGGGAGCCTAGCCGCGTACGGGCCCCCGAAAACCAAGCACCGCCTTCAGGATTTCTAAGGGCGCAAATTTTTGATTTCACTCCTCACTACCTATCACAGTTTCAAAGGCCATAAAATGCCAAAATAGCACAAAACCCCCCCAAATGACCCCATTTTAGAAAGTAGACACCCCAAGGAAATTGCTGAGAGGCCTGTTGAGCCCATTGAATATTTTTTTTTTTGTCCCAAGTGATTGAATAATGACAAAAAAAAATAAAAATTACAAAAAGTTGTCACTAAATGATATATTGCTCACACATGCCATGGTTATATATGGAATTACACCCCAAAATACATTTTGCTGCTTTTCCTGAGTACGGGGATACCACATGTGTGGGTTTTTTTGGGAGCCTAGCCGCGTACGGGACCCCGAAAACCAAGCACCGCCTTCAGGATTTCTAGGCACAAATTTTTGATTTCACTCCTCATTACCTATCACAGTTTCGAAGGCCATAAAATGCCAAAATAGCACAAAACCCCCCCAAATGACCCCATTTTGGAAAGTAGACACCCCAAGCTATTTGCTGAGAGGCATGGTGAGTATTTTACAGCTCTCATTTGTTTTTAAAAATGAAGAAAGACTTTTTTTTTTTTTTCAAAACTTTGTGACAAAAAGCGAGATCTGCAAAATACTCACCATACCTCTCAGCAAATAGCTTGGGGTGTCTACTTTCCAAAATGGGGTCATTTGGGGGGGTTTTGTGCCATCTGGGCATTCCATGGCCTCCGAAACTGTGATAGGCAGTGAGAAGTGAAATCAAAAATTTACACCCTTAGAAAGCCTGAAGGCGGTGCTTGGTTTTGGGGTCCCGTACGCAGCTAGGCTCCCAAAAAGTCTCACACATGTGGTATCCCCGTACTCAGGAGAAGCAACAGAATGTATTTTGGGGTGTAATTCCACCTATGCCCATGGCATGTTTGAGCAATATATCATTTAGTGACAACTTTGTGCAAAAAAAATAAAAATAAAAATAAATTGTCTTTTTTCCGCAACTTGTGTCAACATATAAAATATTCCATGGACTCGACATGCCTCTCAGTATATAGCTTGGGGTGTCTACTTTCCAAAATGGGGTCATTTGGGGGGGTTTTGAACTGTTCTGGCATTTTATACACAACATTAGGAAGCTTACATCCACTCTTCTAACCACTTGAAGACAAAGCCCTTTTTGACACTTTTTGTTTACATGAAAACATATATTTTTTTTGCAAGAAAATTATGTTGAACCCCCAAACATTATATATATTTTTAAAGCAAAGGCCCTACAAATTAAAATGGTGGGTGTTGAATTTTTTTTTTCTACACAGTATTTGCACAGCGATTTTTCAAACGCATTTTTTGGGGAAAAAATACGCTTTTTTTAATTTTAATGCACTAAAACACACTATATTGCCAAAATGTTTGATGAAATAAAAAAGATGATCTTAGGCCGAGTACATAGATACCAAACACGACATGCTTTAAAATTTCGCACAAACGCGCATTGGCGACAAACTACATACATTTTTAAAAGCCTTTAAAAGCCTTTACAGGTTACGCCGTTAGATTTACAGAGGAGGTCTACTGCTAAAATTACTGCCCTCAATCTGACCTTCACGGTGATACCTCACATGCACGGTGCAATTGCTGTTTACATATGACGCCAGACCGACGCTTGCGTTCGCCATTGGGCAAGAGCAGGGCAGGACAGGGGTGCTTTTTTTTTTTTCTTTTTTTTATTATTAATTTTGCTTTTTTATTTTATTTTTAAACTGTTGTTTCCATATTTATTTATTTTTATCATTTTTATTGTTATCTCAGGGAATGTAAATATCCCCTATGATAGCAATAGGTAGTGACAGGCACTCTTTTTTTGAAAAAACTGGGGTCTTCCGACCCTAGATCTTTCCTCTGCCCTGAAAGCATCTGACCACACCAAGATCGGTGTGATAAAATGCTTTCCCAATTTCCCAATGGCGCTTTTTATATCCGGGGGGGGGGGGACATTCCCTCCCACTGCTTGTAAAAGCAGTCCAGAGGCTAATTAGCCACTAGGATTTCTTTTACATGAAAGCCAGCCGCTGGCTGAAAAGAATGATACCAAGATGATACCTAAACCCGCAGGCATCATTCTGGTATAAACATTCAAAGTCCAGCAACATACCAGTACGTTGCTGGTCCTTGTTGGACATGTATTGTAATCTTTTTTTTCATGCAGCCTGTTGGCTGAACAAAAAAAAAAGATTGATCGGTGGATATGCCCACCATTAGAATACCGCCCTTCATCCACCCACTTCTAATGATGGGCATACATGCACCATTTATATATGCCGAAGCATGGGGGCATCTTCCCGCAAAAGTTATGCCGCGTACACATGGTCAGACTTTTCCACGGGCAAGCCTCCGTCGGAATTTCGACCGTATGTATGCGGCATTAGGAGCAAAATCGCTCCTCCGCCCCTGCTGCCCCAATGCTTCGGGATATATGTTTTTTTTTTAACTGTGGGGGTGAAATCACCTCCTACAGCACTGGAGTCGCAGGGATCAGGCCTGTCTCTGTGAACGCTGCAGTTATGTGTGTTGTGTTTTGCAAGTGACAGTGATCGATCGATACTGCACTTGGGTGGCCTGGGCTGGACGGAGGGGCAAAACGCAGGTGCTAGCAGGTATCTGGGCTGATCCCGCTAACACTGCGTTTTTGGGAACCCTAAGCTGCTGGGGATGCTAGTATAGATCTGATCAGATCAGATATTGATCTGTTCAGATACTATACCACTAAGGGAGGTGTATGCTTCACGCGTGGGTGTTAGCGCTACTGGCACTAACCTGACGCTGCCTGGGGTGTGACGCAGACCCTCTCTAACGCTAAAACCTAATTGATATCACCCGCCGGGCGATCAGGGGGTTAAACCTTTATTGGGTTATATACGGCGGGTGCCCTGACACTATAAAAAGCAAACTAACTAACCAGCGTCACCCGTAACACTTATATGGTGATTACTGGTGAAAGGGTTAACTAGGGGCAATTAGGGGGTTAAAACCTTTATTAGGTAATATATGGGGGTACCTGACGCTATATAAAAACCTGACGGCGAACCTAAAAAAAATTACTGGCTACCTATCGCATCACCGACACTAAGACAGCGATCAGAAAAATCATCGCTTAGCGACAGTGGTGATAGGGGGTGAAAGGGTTACCTGGGGGGCGATCAAGGGGGTTAAACCTTTATCAGATAATATATGGGGGTACCTGACGCTATAAAAACCTGCGGCGAACCTAAAAAAAATTACTGGCTACCGATCGCCATCACGACACTAAGACAGCGATCAGAAAAACGATCGCTTAGCGACAGTGGTGATAGGGGGTGAAAGGGTTACCTGGGGGGCGATCAAGGGGGATAAACCTTTATTAGGTAATATATGGGGGTACCCGACGCTATAAAAACCTGCGGCGAACCTAAAAAAAATTACTGGCTACTGATCGGCATCACCGACGCTAAGACAGCGATCAGAAAAACGATCGCTTAGCGACAGTGGTGATAGGGGGTGAAAGGGTTACCTGGGGGGCGATCAAGGGGGTTAAACCTTTATTAGGTAATATATGGGGGTACCTGACGCTATAAAAACCTGCGGCGAACCTAAAAAAAATAACTGGCTACCGATCGGCATCACCGACGCTAAGACAGCAATCAGAAAAATGATCGCTTAGCGACAGTGGTGATAGGGGGTGAAAGGGTTATCTGGGGGGGCGATCAAGGGGGTTAAACCTTTATTAGGTAATATATGGGGGTACCCGACGCTATAAAAACCTGCGGCGAACCTAAAAAAAATAACTGGCTACCGATCGGCATCACCGACGCTAAGACAGCGATCAGAAAAATGATTGCTTAGCGACAGTGGTGCTAGGGGGTGAAAGGGTTATCTGGGGGGCAATTTGGGGGGTTAGGGGGCTACACTGGACCTAAAACTAACTTTAGTGACACTTTTACAGTCACAAATGTCACTGATTGCAGTGATCAGTAAATAAATGGTCACTGCAATCAGTGACACTGTGACTGGGGGCTGGGGGGTGATCTGGGGTGTCTGGGGGGCCCTGGGGGGGGCAATTTATGTGCCTATGTGTCCTGGTGTCAGTGTAGTGTTTTGTGCACTAACCTGCATCTTCTCTTGTGCGGCGCTCTGTATATGTGAGCGCCGCAGGAGAGATGACATCACTTCCTCTGCCTGTGTAAACATTACACAGGCAGGGAAGCTTTCTCATTCAACGGGAGCGATCGCGAGGGGGTGGCCGGAATCGAACGGCCGTCCCCTCTTCCTGGATCGCTCCCAAAAACTTAACCACCGTTCACTGTAAAGAAGGGGGGTCCGATCGGACCCCCCAACTATACAAAGGTGATCACGTAGATATACGTGATTCTGCCTGTCGGTGCCATTCTGCCGATGTATTTTTACAGTGGGCGGTCGTTAAGTGGTTAAGGTGTGGAGGAGGTCCAGGCACAAACGTAGCACATTCACTTCACTGCTTAGGTTTCTCAAACAGTTTTAGGTGCACGGTCTCTGCCACAGACCTTGAGGTTGGTCTCTGCCACAGACCGGGTGTATAAGACCCCTGCCACGGACCTGGAGAACTTTGGTCTCTGCCACAGACCAGGGTGTATAAGGCCCCTGCCACGGGCCGGGTGATTAAGGCCTCTGATACAGTCAAGATGACCTTGAGCTTCTCCTTCTACAAACCTAGCCCATATCAAGGGGAAGGCATCTCTCCAGGGAGTCAACAGAGCCTTCCTTCACTGTGACTCCCGCATCGGTCCATCAGAATGATCCTCCCTTCCCTGGAACAGGGTCCCCTACACGAGGCGGCACCCTAAGACTCTTCGACCCTAAGCGGACTCCAGACGAAGGCTCTGGACTCCAGGCTTTACTCCCGCCCCTAGGCCTCCATACCCAGGGCAGCAGGAACTCCAGGATAGTACCTCACCCCGGGCTAAAGGTGCCCGAGATGGAACAGGAACACGTGCACCCAGGCCGAAGGCACCTGGGCGCGGACCCCACTGGACATCAGCCCCCAAGGCCAAAGGTCTGCCCCTTTTATATCCTCTCCCGGCATGCACAGCAGGTTCCCCGCCCCGCTGTACTGCTGCCAAGAGGGGACACAAAAGGCACAGCACTGTATCGGCGGTTCAACCCTAGCCTACCATGGCAGCGCCACCTGTAGGCCGCAGGGAACTGCACACCAATACTGTCCCCCAAGGACAAAATGGTCCATGAATCCTACAGAATTAGGGTGTTTGAGCCTATTTACCACTCAAACACTTCCCTTAAATTTACCACCCCGCTACATTTTTATTTCAAAGTATTTTATTTTCCCACTAGCTTATCCATTAAATTGAATATTTTTTTACAGAAAGGGCGTATTCTGGGGCATTCCCACCATATGTGTGGCATCGTGCCATTGAGTTTCTGAAGTTCTTAATGACTTCCTGTACCTCTTCTGCTGAGAAGGGGGCCCCAGCATATTATTATTTTTTATTTTATTTTTTATGTTATTTTAAGTTATTTCCCTATCCCTATTTGTTTGCAGAGCACTTGCCATGCTCTTAGCAACATTTTGCTGCCATTTGCAGCCCTTTAACCCTTTCCATTACTTTTTTAGAGCCTTTTTAGTCCTCAGAAGTTCGGGTCCCCATTGACTTCAATGGGGTTCGGGGTTCGGGGTCAAGTTCGGTCCCGAACTCAAACTTTTTTCCAAAGTTCGGCCGAACCCGAACATCCAGGTGTCCGCTCAACTCTAATCCTGTGATATTAAAGCGGTAGTAAACTTTGCTAACATTACTACTTTTTAGAGGCCCTGAGGTAGGTAATGCTATAATGTACAAGTATGCACAGCATATTAGCACATTAGGGTACACTTACCTGTCAGACTGAGCCCTCCAGTGCTGCGCTGTGATCAATCCAGCGGGGCCCGGTGCTTCCATCTTCACCCGGTCTTCCTTCTGGGTTCTGTGCTTTCAGTCCCTTGCCTGGGCCGGGCTGCGTTGATGTCATTCCCACGCATGCTCATGCGCATCCTCACTCTCTCATCCCCCCTTTCTCTCTCATCCTCCCTCCCTTACCCCTCACTCATCCCCTTTTTTCTCTTTCTCTCTCCCTCTCTCTCTCTCTCATCCTCCCTCTCTCTCTTTAATTTGTTATAACAAAAAAAAATGCATTTTTATTTATTTATGTATTATTTATGTAGCGGCCTCACTCTCCCTCTCTGCTTCATCGACTACTTGGCTGGTGTCTAGGGGTACCTGGGAGAGGAGAGTGCAGGAACACTACGCCAAGCTCTCACCTCGTATGTGTATGAGGGTTGAGCAAAGTCACTTGAATTACCTTCGGGTCTGTTCTCTGCATACAAAGCCTCTGCTTGTTCCGTGGAGATGTGTCTGCCAGAAATAGAGCCCCACACCAATAAAAGTCCAACACTCTTTTATTTCTCCATTGCCAGGGTGAGCATAATCAGTTGAACTTTAGTAACAGACAGACAGGGGTGTGGATACGAGTAGGCCCAGGCACAAATGAACTCTCCTATTCCTTTGCAAGCGAATAGGCTTGGCGCACGGTCTCTGCCACCAACCGTGAGATTGGTCGCTGCCACCGACCGGATGAACCGTTGAGGCCCCTGCCACAGGCCTAATAGCAGGTCTCTGCCACTGACCTGAGTTGACTAGTTGAACTGCTGCCACCGGTCATAGAACATGAACCACCTTCCTCTATGAATTGGCCCCTGTTCGGGAAAGATATCCATCTGGGCGGTCTCCAGAGGTTCACCCGGCACTGGCAATATGCTGCACCAGATCTTCGGTTGAATCCCTCCTCCGGTCCCTTACGCCTCTGGATTTGGGTGCCCAACACCCGGGGCACCCTAGGACAATCCCTCCCTTGCGAGACCCAGTGGAAGGTACTGGGTCCCAGGCCTCCGGTTGAGTACCTCACCCCAGAGTGAAGGTGTCTGGGATGGAACACGAACTCCAAGTGTCCAGGCATAGGCTGCCTGGACACCGACCGCGGACAGCAGCCCTCAGGCTGAAGGTGCCTGGGACTCGGACCTTGTGGCGAAGATGTCCGCCCCCTTTATACCCTCTCCCAGCAAGCACAGCGGGTTTCCCGCCCTGCCGTACAACTGCTGCGAGAGGTCACAAAGGGTACGGCACTGCAGTGATGGTTCAACCCCGGCCCAAAGTGACAGCGCCACCTGCTGAGCCGCAGGGAACTAGACATCACTGATGTCTTCACCAGAATTTAACACTCTGAAAAGTACATACCCGCTACATTTATAAAAGGCCCCACCAAAATCCTCAGCACCAGGCCCATGATGTTCTTAATCTGGCCCTGTATACACACCAACAATGTTTGTAAGATCTATTTATTCAGATACAGCATCTATCTTTAAACTAATGTTAATTACTGTCTGAAGTCAGTGAAGGACTTCTCATGGTGTCATTTTGTCCAAAATCACAGGGTTGGTTACAGGATCTAGAAAAGCCAATGAGAATACTAGAAAATGTACTAGTAAAATTATAACCACTAGTCATGTTGTGAAATCGTATTGCCTGCAGTTGTTTAGCGATGACGCAATGTGAACAGGTAAACCTGGCGCTGACAACAGGGCAATAGTAATGGTTAGTGAGCTGATGGAAATATATTTCCATTTTTGTTAGCTAGAAAATTTACAAGATACTAACAAATTACCTTCCCCAAAGACATGCTGGTAGATTCATTGACTCATGTCCAATTGGACTTAGTATAGGCACGTAAAGTAGCTTTTGTTGTAAGCTCCTTGGGAGCAGGGGCTAATGTGATTGTACAATATATGTGTAGCGGACCCCCCAAAATTGGGGTCGCTATGCTCTAAATTTAAGGGTAGCCTGAGCAATAGTTTGGCTCAGGTTCTCCAATTCTGTTAGTTTGGACTCTGCTCTGCTGTAATGTTGCCTGGAGTATAGTTCCCCTTGACCTGTGGGTGGCGCTGTTGCCCAGGTCTTGGGTTGAACCACAAGTGGCGTTGTTGTGTGATTGGGTGTCCTCTCTCGGCTGCCGTGCGGTGGGTGGGTTCTGCCTGCTGTGCATGCCGGGAGAGGGTACATAAAGGGCAGATGCCATGATCTGGAATGGGGTGCCGGGGGGATTCCAAAGAGGACCTCTGGTGGTGAAGTCGCGCCCTTTGTCCCTGCTGGCCGGGGGGTGCGTGAACTGGTCGAGGAGTCTCGGGCACCTTTAGCCCGAGGCCCAAGAGTTCCAGGTAGGCCCAGTACCTTCAACTGGGTCTACAACCAACCACTGGAGTCCCAGGGAGCCCAGGTGAGGGTGGCCCACTCTGAAACAGAGGAAACCGGGGGAGGACCTGTCCGATGGATCGGTGAAGGAAGTTGCGGTCTCGGTAAGGCCTGGTTGCCTGTCGGAGGGAAGGATTCGTGAGTTGCAAGATAGCTCCTGTAGTGTGCCCCATTGGCACCTATGGTCTCTAATAATCTACAGGGGTTTCAAAGTTCTAATTCTGGAATTAAAGGATTCTGTGGCAGAGGATCTCTTAAACTTGTCTTTGAAGGGGACTAAATCTGAAGTGACTGTTCGTGCTTCACTCCGGCTGCTAGAACCGTGAGAGGGGACTATCCGGTTGAGCAGTACCCACTCAGGCTTGAGTGGAGAATAGGGTGACTGGGTGCCGCGTGCCTGAACCTATCTCCCTACCTAATCCTATTGCTGTCTTCAACCTTTTTCCCAATTTGTTTCAAGCAAGGAAAATAAACTCATCTGTTGGAGTTTAAATACTGCCGGGACATTGGCCTTCTTTCGGGGGAGAGAATAGACTTTTCCCTATATTCTAGGGACGAGAACCAATGGAGAGAGGTAACTCGCTGCAGGACCCAAAATTGTAAGAACACCGCTCAACCTCTTATACCAGGAGGATACAGGCATGTGGCATTTACCCCTGCAAGTGAAGGTAGGCAGGAAAAAGGGCCTGTGTGCTACATATGTAAAGTGCCGCAGAAATTGTCAACTATAAATAAAATACTGGGTACTAAGCACTGGCAATTTTATTTCTACAATGTTTAAGTTAATAAATTATGATACTGTTTGTAACCCAAAGGATTTTTTAAATAATGTGTGTTAAAAAAATTGTTTTTAAATAGCATATATCCTCAATATTTTACTTGAAAAAGCACTACATAACAGATGGCAAGAAATACATGAACTGAATTTGATCTCTGTATTGCAAGACTAAAAATGACTGCTTCCTTTCTCTTAGAATTTTTTTCTTCATTATAAAACTATTCTCATCAGCTGCTTTAAAATTGTCACAAATCTTCAAGAGACTTTTTTTCCCCACTGTGCCTTCTCTATGTCCAAGATAATTAAACTATCGTTATTATACAGTTCATATTTTGCTATCATGTCCTCTGTATAGCTGTATTAGTTCAGAGACCATTTGTTGCTTGTCTCTCCCTGTAGACTAAACTCAGGGTAACCTTACTGCTTAGAAATGCTTATTTCATTTCTTAGGGGGAGAGTAAAGCTGGTTCTTCTAGATTCTGCTTCTATTTTGGATAACAATTTTTGATAGATTGAAGAAATAACTATTAAATCTTTTCATATAAGTTTTCTGTTTCTGAAAGAATAAGAGAGATTAAAAATATAAAACTGTTTTACAATATTTGAAGCAAGCAAAATAGTGTCTTATTTTCTACAAATTGTGCATTACCTTGTGTCTAGATACACAGATGAAGTGCTGATATACATACCTATTTTGGGATTACCTTCTACAGAGATGAGCTGTATGCTGCTGTAATGTACCATTTTTTCAAACACTCAGTATACGCTATACTGTCAAAAGTATTGGGACGCCTGGCTTTACACGCACATGAACTTTAATAGCATCCCAGTCTTAGTCATTAGGGTTCAATATTGAGTTGGCCCACCCTTTGCAGCTATAACAGCTTCAACTCTTCTGGGAATGCTGTCCATCAGGCACTGATGTTGGACTAGAAGGCCTGGCTCACAGTCTCTGCTCTAATTCATCCCAAAGGTGTTCTATCGGTTTGAGGTCAGGACTCTGTGCAGGCCAGTCAAGTTTCTCCACCCCAAACTCGCTCATCCATGTCTTTATGCACCTTGCTTTGTGCAGTGGTGCGCAGTCATGTTGGAACAGGAAGGGGCCATCCCCAAACTGTTCTCACAAAGTTGGGAGCATAAAATTGTCCAAAATGTCTTGGTATGCTGATGCCTTAAGAGTACTCTTCACAGGAACTAAGGGGCCAAACCCAACCTCTGAAAAACAACTCCACGACAAAATCCCCCCTCCACCAAATGATTTGGACCAGTGCACAAAGCAAGGTCCATAAAGACATGGATGAGCAAGTTTGAGTCCTGACCTCCATCCGAAATAACACCTTTGGGATGAATTAGAGCAGAGACTGCGAGCCGGGCCTTCTCGTCCAACATCAGTACATGACCTCACAAAACCACTTCTGGAAAAATGGTCAGACCTTCTCATAGACACACTCTTAAACCTTGTGGACAGCCTTTCCAGAAGATTTGAAGCTATTTGGGCCAACTCAGTATTTAACCCTACGGACTTGCGTGTAAAGGCAGGTGTACCAAAACTTTTGAAACTATAGTGTATATGGTACAGGCCTCCTCCAAAGAACTCTGGTCAGCATAAGGCATCTTCTAGGCTAGAATGTGTAGACTAGAGCCCCGTACACACGATCGGATAACCTATGGATTTTCGTCCGATGGATTTGTCCATCGGATATCCGATGAAACTGTTTTCATCAGTCTTGCCCACACACCATCAGTCAAAAAACCGACCGTTCCAAACGCGGTGACGTAAAACACTCCGATGAGCCGAGAAAAATTAAGTTTAATGATTCTGAGCATGCGTCGACTTGATTCTGAGCATGCGTGGGTTTTTGATCCGATGGACTTACCCATAGACGATCGGAAATTCCCATCGGTTTTTTATCCATCGGAAAATTTTAAAACAAGTTCTATTTTTTACAACCGATGGAAAAAAGACCGATGGGTACCATACACGATCGGTTGGTCTGATGAAAACCATCCATCGGACGGTTTTCATCAGTCAAACCGATCGTGTGTACGGGGCTTAAGTAGTTGACCTCAGAATTAGTTATTCAGATTCTTATAACCTATGAAGCCCATTTAGACTTACCTGTGCACTAAAAGGGCTGGTGCCTTTTTATTCAAACACCTGTTAGAGCCTAGCTTGCAATATTACTCTAATGCATGCCAGTTAATAAAAATATAGAGTCGAAAAGAAATTAACATCTTTTTTATTAAATAGATATAATTTTCTTCAGAAATATAATATACTGTATTCATGAAAATTAATAGTTTATGTTTTTTAGTGTTATTGAATATTTCAAAACCTAACCTAATAAAAAAAAAATGTTAATATAATGTTTTGATAGGTCTTTAAAAAAAATTGGGATTTCAAAAAGAGTTTTCTGGAATTAAAATATGAAATGTTTTCTGTTTAGTAACTTAAGTCAGAATCAGTGCTGGCTACACACATGGACAGTTTCAGGAAAATCCAATCACTTTCTGTGGTTTCAGCATCTGCCTCGCTAAGCTACCACAAGTTCATGTTCATTTTTTCAGTAACACACTGTTGTCTTAAAGTGGAAATATGGACAAAACCATTTATGTTGCAGTCTGTCAACAGCATTAAAACAACAGTCTTTGTAACATAGCTTTAATACCTGGACCTTGGCTAAGCGAAGACCTCTTCGCCCACTTACCAAAGCACTTCAAGGAGCTGAGCTTATATACAGATGGCTTTCCGTTCTGCTTGCAGACAAGAAAAGCGGCCGCTCTTTTTTCCGCACCCCAGCGGAACTTCCATCAAAAATCTTGGGCTATCAGCAGCAGGGCCACAGTTAGAAATCATGGGGCCCCATACAGCTTACCTGACGGGGCCCCCCTTTGCCCTGCCCACAAACCCACCCCTGGCTCCGACCCTGACCCCACGCTGTCACGAAATCCGGAGGACTGGTGGCAGGAGCTGAAACATGTAACATGTTCCAAAAGGTGAACCTTTAATAACCATTATTATTCTAAACTTTTCACACTATGATAAAGCAGCATAGGTGTCTTATTTTAGAACTTTGATAACAAATAATTAGCAGGGATGAGCTCAGGCATGTTCGGTCCGTAGTCTGAACCCACCTTAGCTAAACCACCAGGAAGCTTTACAGCACCCTACCAATCATAACTTTGCAGATGGAACATTAACCTTCAGATTTTTAGTAGATAACCAAACTTGATCAACCACATGAAAGGTAGGAAGTGCTCTGCGATGTCTATCTGCAGCCTTCTTGTAACTTTCCTGAGCTTCTCTCAAAGTCTCAATCAAATTCTCCTGGATGTCCTGTAAAGCAGTTAATCTGTTGGTAACAGCAGTAATTTGAGTTGAGACAGGGAGATCAGGGATAAAAGCTGGATGATGCCCGGTATTTAGGAAAAAAGGGGTCTGAGAGGTGGAGCCATGTTTAGATTTGTTATAAGCAAACTCCGCTGTAGGAAGATAGTCCACCCAGTCATCCTAAAGATAACTAACAAAACATCGAAGGTATTGCTCCAACGTTTGATTGGTCCTCTCGGTCTGACCATTAGACTGAGAATGAAAAGCAGAAGACAGATTAATTGTTACTTCTAGAGCTGGGCAAAAGCTTTTCCAAAATTTTGAAGTTAACTGTACTCCTCTATCAGAAACGACATCTTCTGGAATTCCATGTAGTCTAAAGACTTCTCAAACCATTAATTCCGCAGTTTGTTCCGCAGAGGGTACCCCCTTGACTGGTATAAAGTGAGCCATCTTAGTGAGGCGGTCAATAACAACCAAGATAGTGGTAATTTCTAGCCGCGTACCGGACCCCGAAAACCTAGCACCGCCTTAAGGATTTCTAATGCCCCGTACACACAATCGTTTTTCATGCCGCTAAAACTGCCATTTTAAAAAATGGCCCTGAAAAATGATCGTGTGTATGCTCCAGAGCATTTTTAACGACGTGAAAAACGGCCATTAAAAATTCCGGACATGCTCTCTTTTTTCACGTCGTTTTTCATGTCGTTTTTTTTAACGACGTGAAAAACGATAGTGTGTATGCTTTAACGACGTGAAAAAAAAACGCGCATGCTCAGAATCAAGTATGAGACGGGAGCGCTCGTTCTGGTAAAACTAGCGTTCGTAATGGAGATAGCACATTCATTACACAGTAACGGACTGAAAAGCGTGAATCGTCGCTCAACAAACTTTACTAACATGAAGGGTGGCGCCATTCGAACGGAACATCCCTTTTATAGTGCCGTCGTACGTGTTGAACGTCACTGCGCTTTGCTTGATCGTTTTTTTTAATGATGGTGTGTACGCAAGGCAGGCTTGAGAGAAAACATGAAAAAAAAACGAGGAGAAAAACGTCGGTTTAAAAAATGACATTAAAAACGATCGTGTGTACGGGGCATAAGGGCACACATTTTTGATTTCACTCCTCACTACCTATCACAGTTTCGAAGGCCATAAAATGCCAAAATAGCACAAAACCCCCCCAAATGACCCAATTTTAGAAAGTAGACACCCCAAGCTATTTGCTGAGAGGCATGGTGAGTATTTTACAGCTCTCATTTGTTTTTGAAAATGAAGAAAGAAAATAATTTTTTTTTTTTTCAATTTTCAAAACTTTGTGACAAAAAGAAAGATCTGCAAAATACTCACCATACCTCTCAGCAAATAGCTTGGGGTGTCTACTTTCCAGAATGGGGTAATTTGGGGGGGTTTTGTGCCATCTGGGCATTCCGGGGCCTCCGAAACTGTGATAGGCAGTGAGGAGTGAAATCAAAAATGTATATACCCTTAGAAAGCCTGAAGGCGCTGCTTGATTTTTGGGGTCCCGTACGCGGCTAGGCTCCCAAAAAGTCTCACACATGTGGTATCCCCGTACTCAGGAAAAGCAACAGAATGTATTTTGGGGTGTAATTCCACATATGCCCATGGCATGTTTGAGCAATATATCATTTAGTGACAACTTTGTGCAAAAAAAAAAAATTGTCTTTTTTCCGCAACTTGTGTACATATAAAATATTCCATGGACTCGACATGCCTCTCAGTATATAGCTTGGGGTGTCTACTTTCCAAAATGGGGTCATTTGGGGGGTTTTGAACTGTCCTGGCATTTTATACACAAGATTAGGAAGCTTACATCCACTCTTCTAACCACTTGAAGACAAAGCCCTTTCTGACACTTTTTGTTTACATGAAAACATATTTATTTTTTTGCAAGAAAATTATGTTGAACCCCCAAACATTATGTATTTTTTTAAATCAAAGGCCCTACAGATTAAAATGGTGGGTGTTGCATTTTTTTTTCCACACAGTATTTGCGCAGCGATTTTTCAAACGCATTTTTGGGGGAAAAAATACACTTTTTTTAATTTTAATGCACTAAAACACACTATATTGCCCAAATGTTTGATGAAATAAAAAAGATGATCTTAGGCCGAGTACATAGATACCAAACACGACATGCTTTAAAATTTCGCACAAACGCGCAGTGGCGACAAACTACATACATTTTTAAAAGCCTTTAAAAGCCTTTACAGGTTACCACGTTAGATTTACAGAGGGGGTCTACTGCTAAAATGACTGCCCTCGATCTGACCTTCGTGGTGATACCTCACATGCATGATGCAATTGCTGTTTACATATGACGCCAGACCGACGCTTGCATTCGCCATTGCGCAAGAGCAGGGCGGGACAGGGGTGCTTTTTTTATTATTATTATTAATTTAGCTTTTTTATTTTATTTTTAAACAGTTCCTTCCATATTTATTTTTTTTTAATCATTTTTATTGTTATCTCAGGGAATGTAAATATCCCCTATGATAGCAATAGGTAGTGACAGGTACTCTTTTGTTGAAAAAACTGGGGTCTATTGGACCCTAGATCTTTCCTCTGCCCTCAAAGCATCTGACCACATCAAGATCGGTGTGATAAAATGCTTTCCCAATTTCCCAATGGCGCTTTTTATATCCGGGGGGGACATTCCCTCCCACTGCTTGTAAAAGCAGTCCAGAGGCTAATTAGCCGCTAGGATTGCTTTTACATGAAAGTCGGCCGCTGGCTGAAAAGAATGATACCAAGATGATACCTAAACCCGCAGGCATCAATCTGGTATAACCAAAGTCCAGCAACATACCAGTACGTTGCTGGTTCTTGTTGGACATGTATTGTAATCTTTTTTTTCATGCAGCCTGTTGGCTGAACGAAAAAAAGAGATTGATCGGTGGGTATGCCCACCATTAGAATACCTCCCTTCATTCACCCACTTCTAATGATGGGCATACATGCACCATTTATATATGCCGAAGCATGGGGGCATCCTCCCGCAAAAGTTATGCCGCACACACACGGGCATGCCTCCGTCGGAATTTTGACCGTATGTACACGGCATTAGGAGCAAAATCGCTCCTCCGCCCCTGCTGCCCCCATGCTTTGGCATATATAAATGGTGCATGTATGCCCATCATTAGAAGTGGGTGAATGAAGGGAGGTATTCTAATGGTGGGCATACCCACCGATCAATCTCTTTTTTTCGTTCAGCCAACAGGCTGCATGAAAAAAAAGATTACAATACATGTCCAACAAGAACCAGCAACGTACTGGTATGTTGCTGGACTTTGGTTATACCAGATTGATGCCTGCGGGTTTAGGTATCATCTTGGTATCATTCTTTTCAGCCAGCGGCCGACTTTCATGTAAAAGCAATCCTAGCGGCTAATTAGCCTCTGGACTGCTTTTACAAGCAGTGGGAGGGAATGTCCCCCCCCCCCGGATATAAAAAGCGCCATTGGGAAATTGGGAAAGCATTTTATCACACCGATCTTGATGTGGTCAGATGCTTTGAGGGCAGAGGAAAGATCTAGGGTCCAATAGACCCCAGTGTGGTGGTGATATCACCTCCTACAGCACTGGAGTCGCAGGGATCAGGCCTGTCCCTGCGAACGCTGCAGTTATGTGTGTTGTGTTTTGTAAGTGACAGTGATCGATCGATACTGCACTTGGGTGGCCTGGGCTGGACTGAGGGGCAAAACGCAGGTGCTAGCAGGTATCTGGGCTGATCCCGCTAACACTGCGTTTTTGGGAACCCTAAACTGCTGGGGACGCTAGTATAGATCTGATCAGATCAGATATTGATCTGTTCAGATACTATACCACTAAGGGAGGTGTATGCTTCACGCGTGGGTGTTAGCGTTACTGGCACTAACCTGACGCTTCCTGGGGCGACGCAGACCCTCTCTGACGCTAAAACCTAATTGATATCACCCACCGGGCGATCAGGGGGTTAAACCTTTATTGGGTTATATACGGCGGGTGCCCTGATACTATAAAAAGCAAACTAACTAACCAGCGTCACCCGTAACACTTATATGGTGATCACTGGTGAAAGGGTTAACTAGGGTCAATCAGGGGGTTAAACCTTTATTAGGTAATATATGGGTGTACCTGATGCTATATAAAAACCTGACGGGGAACCTAAATAACAAAATAACTAACTGGCTAACCAGTGTCACCAGTAACACTTATACGGTGATCACTGGTGAAAGGGTTAACTAGGGGCAATTAGGGGGTTAAAACCTTTATTAGATAATATATGGGGTACCTGACGCTATAAAAACCTGCGGCGAACTTAAAAAAAATAACTGGCTACCTATCGGCACCAGCATAACTAATACAGCGATCAGAAAAACGATCGCTTAGTGACACTGGCAAAAGGGGGTGAAAGTGTTACCTGGGGGCCGATCAAGGGGTTAAACCTTTATTAGGTAATATATGGGGGTACCTGACGCTATAAAAACCTGCGGCGAACCTAGAAAAAATAACTGGCTACCTATCGGCATCATCGACACTAAGACAGCGATCAGAAAAATGATCGCTTTGTGACACTGGCAAAAGGGGGTGAAAGGGTTAGCTGGGGGGGGCGATCAAGGGGTTAAACCTTTATTAGGTAATATATGGGGGTACCTGACTCTATAAAAACCTGCGGCGAACCAAAAAAAAATAACTGGCTACCTATCGGCACCAGCATAACTAATACAGCGATCAGAAAAACGATCGCTTAGTGACACTGGCAAAAGGGGGTGAAAGGGTTACCCTGGGGGGGCGATCAAGGGGTTAAACCTTTATTAGGTAATATATGGGGGTACCTGACGCTATAAAAACCTGCGGCGAACCTAAAAAAAATAACTGGCTACCTATCGGCATCACCGACACTAAGACAGCGATCAGAAAAACAATTGCTTAGTGACAGCGGTGCTAGGGGGTGAAAGGGTTACCTGGGGGCGATCAAGGGGTTAAACCTTTATTAGGGGGGAGTTAGGGGGCTACACTGGACATAAAACACTCTGCCCTGACACTTATACAGTCACAAATGTCACTGATTGCAGTGATCAGTAAATAAATGGTCACTGCAATCAGTGACACTGTGACTAGGGGCTGGGGGGTGATCTGGGGGTGTCTGGGGGGGCCTGGGGGGGGCGATCGTGTGCCTATGTGTGTGGTGTCAGTGTGCTGTTTAGTGCACTAACCTCTGTGTCTTCTCTCATGCGGCGCTCGGTATATGTGAGCGCCGCATGAGAGATGACATCACTTCCTCCTGCCTGTGTAAACATTACACAGGCAGAGGAAGCTTTTCATTCGCTGGGAGTGATCGCGAGGGGGTGGCCGGAAACTAATGGCCGTTCCCTCATCACGGATCTCTCCCGCACCGAGAACCACCGCTCACTGTATAGAAGGGGGGTCCGATTGGACCTCCCAACTATACGAAGGCAGGCACGTACAGGTACGTTATTGTGCCTGTCCGTGCCATTCTGCCAACGTATATATACAGTGAGCGGTCGTTAAGTGGTTAAACTTGAATGGGTGAGGCATATGTGTGTTAGCATCATCTCGGGAACGTAGGTCCAGCAATTGTTTTGCCAGAGCACGGATCTCTTCGTGTGGAGCGAGATACAGGCTGAAGATTGCACTTCCTCCTTGCCAGAATATTGTGCTGAGACATGGCTTATATCAGGAAGTACGTGGGAGGAGCAAAGAGTTCAAGGTTCATCTGAAATCAAGGTACAAGGCAGAGTTGTCCAAAGGATCTGACAAAGCACTTTCCAGCATCTCAATTAGCTCAGTGAGAAGATTTATTGCCAGACACAGGTGAGGTCCCAGGTTGAAGTCCAGGTCCTGACAGATATGTTAAGGGCATCCAATTTTGGATATATTCAGTTTAAAATGACAAAATTCCCCCAAAATTCATGTAGTAAGGACGGTAGGGAGATGTGGGGTTGTTGTACATACACTAGCAGGTCATCCGCATATAGTGAGAGTTTATAAAGGTAGGTACGGGGTCGGAATACCTATTATTTTGTTCTTTTGCCTAATAGCGTGGGCCAGGTGTTCCATGACAATGGCAAAAAGTAGAGGGGAGAGGGAACAGCCTTTCCATTTGAGATATTGAAGGGTTCCGATAATGAACCATTGACTAACACAGAGGAATGGGAATACAGAGACATAACCTTAGTTATGAAAGCAGTGCCGAGGCCAAGCTGTTCCAATGACATGCGGAGGAATTGGCAATTCAATTGGTCAAATGCTTTTTCGCTTTCAAAAGAGAGTAAGCACACTTTCAGGTCATGTCTCTGTATGTATGAAATGAGATGAATGTTTTTTGTGGTGTTGTCTCTGGCCTCACATCTGGGGACAAAACCAACTTGATCCTTATGTATAACTGATTGCAAAAGCGAGGAAAGGCGATTAGATAATACCTTTTCAAAAAGTTTCACATCTACAGTATGTTAAGGTGGGATATAGGCCTGTAGCTGCTACATTGAGAGGGATCCTTACCAAGTTTGGGAATAATAGATATAGTAGCAGAAAGAAAATCTCGAGAAGGTAGGTGGGAATTGTCAATAGAATTAAAGGCTTTAGCTAGTAAGGGGGTGAGTAGAGCGTCAAAAGGCTTGTAAAACCTAGAAGAGAAACCATCCGGTCCAGGGCATTTGCCTGCTTTCAAACCCTTAATAGCACCCAAGAACTCTGTGTCTGACAGGGGTTTGTCTAGAGCCAGACTCCTCTGGGTCAACTGTGGGCAATGCAGTTTCCGTAATGTAAGATTGCATGTCTGCAGATGGGGATGGAGCAGTCCCGGGATCAGATGGCGTGGGTAAGTTATACAGGTGAGAATAATATTGGTTAAAGGCTGCTGAGATGCCCTTGGTATTATGTAGTTTCGTGTTGGCCGAGTCTTGTAAAAGTTGGATAGGATGGCGGGGAGGACGTGGGTTAAGGACCCTCGCGAGCTGTTGGCCACACTTATTGGCGAGGGAATAATGATAACA
Source organism: Rana muscosa (assembly GCA_029206835.1). Taxonomy (NCBI): domain Eukaryota; kingdom Metazoa; phylum Chordata; class Amphibia; order Anura; family Ranidae; genus Rana; species Rana muscosa. The sequence continues at coordinate 630,554,284 of CM055116.1, read as the reverse complement.
ATTGTCTCGTGCAATTAGGGATTGGGAGTCAAGGAGTTGTAACAAATCCCGCCTGGCATTTGAAAGATCCACATAAACGGAGGAACTCAAATCCCATTTATGTGTGCTCTCAAGCGTGGCAAACGTAGAGTGCAGGCGGGCAATCAACATGGCACGGGCCTTTAACTGGGAATCATATTTAATAAAAACACTGCAAATAACACACTTTAGGGCTTCAGGGGGGTAGTGGTGTCATCAGATCTATGATCCATCTATGATCTATGATCCAGAATGAAGTTCTGAATAGCAAGTTTGACTTCAATAACACATAGGGAATCCTTGAGTAAATTATAATTTAAGCGCCAGGAGAAGCCCCTACGTGATTTGGGCATATGTTCAAAGGCAAGGTGCACCGGAGCATGGTCCGACCAAAGAAGGGTACCAATAGATGATTGTATGGGGACATCTAGGAGGGATTGGGACACAAAAAAATAATCAAGGTGACTGTAAAGCCCTGTACACACGATCGGACTTCCTATGGATTCTAATCCGATGGATTTTTCCATCGGAAATCCGATGAAGCTGACTTCCATCAGTCTTGCCTACACACACCATCAGTAAAAAATCCGACCGTCCCAAACGCTGTGACGTAAAACACTCCGACAAGCCGAGAAAAATTAAGTTCGATGCTTCTGAGCATGCGTCGACTTGATTCTGAGCATGCGTGGGTTTTTTGTCCGATGGAGTTCCACACAGACGATCGGAATTTGCTATCGTTTTTTTTTGCATCGGATAAATTTAAAACGTTCTATTTTTTCTCACCGATCGAAAAAAGACCGATGGGGCCCATACACGATCGGTTTGTCTGATGAGAAAAGTCCATCGGACTGTTTTCATCGGTAAAACCGATCGTGTGTACACGGCATAAGAATTCTGAACAACTGAATAATAACTGTATTCCCGTTCTAAAGGATGTTGAGGAGACGCATTTTAAAACATCATCCGTTTCAGCCATGTCTATTCGTCATTATGCTAAGTGGTATCTCTGTAATAATTCAACTAGTAAATCTAGAGGTGTGGCCATAGGTTTTCATACCTCACTCCCCGGTCTTGGATATTCAAGAGGTAAGCAACCCAGGGGGAATATTCTGTTTCTTAAATGTAAAATTAATAAAATGCCATTTACCTTGATCAATGTGTATGCTCCAAACTATGAACAGATCCCTATGCTGCTTGCTCTTTTGCATAAACTAGGTTCCTTGGTTGAAGGAAGGGTAGTACTGGGAGAGGACTTAAATATTATACTTGATTCATCATTAGACACAACTTCAACTTGTCATCGCTTTTCCCTCCCCCAACGCAATCAGTTAAAGCGCCATCTACGTGAACTTCAATTAGTAGATGTGTGGTGGGTGTTACATCCAACTGAATGGGACTATACTTGCTATTCTAGAACTCACTCCACCTACAGTAGGATAGATTTGTTCTTTGTTTTGCATAACTTACTCAGCTGGCAACCTCAGGCGTCTATTGGATCCCAACTTTCGTTGGATCATTCTCCACTTTGTTTTCTGTTACTTTACCACATTTCTCTAAACTAATAGCTTCTTGGAGGTTGAATGAAACCCTCCTAAAAGACAAGCTGACCTGCGAGGCAGTTAGGTGTATGGTCTCTCAATTTGTATCAGACCACATGCAAGATACATCAGCACAAAAACTCAAATGGGAGGCCCTGAAATGTGTCATTAGAGGCTCCCTCATCTCAGAGGGTGCCTGCTTGAAAAAAGAACGCTCTATAGATATCGCATGGCTTTTATAGGAAGTCCATGCGCTAGAGTTTGCCCATAAACGCACCCCTGTGGCTAATCTTTTCCAAAAAGGGTCCATAGGGACGTACAGGTGTGTAGAGGGGAAGTGGTTAACCACTTGCCAACCAGCGGCCTTAATTGTACTGCGGCAGGTCGGCTCGTTCCCGCAAATCGCCGTAGGTGTACATCGGCTCCTTTAAGAGCCATAGCAGGTGCGTGCGCATGCCTGCTGCATGACGGGGGATCCGATGCATGTGGCTGGCGGCCGCGATGTCCACAGGCCACCTGTGATCGCGGGAAAGAGAGCCAGAATAGGGATCTGTCAATGTAAACAGACAGATCCTCGTTCTGACAGTGGAGGAGAGAGAGATCTACTGTTCCTAGTGATTAGGAACAGCAATCTCTCTCCTCCTCCAGACAGCCTCATCCCCTCACAGTTAGAAACACCTCCCAGGGAACACATTTAACTCCTTGATCGCCCCCTAGTATTAACCCCTTCCCTGTCAGTGACAATTGCACAGTAATTAGTGCATTTTTATAGCACTGATCGCTGTATAAATGTCAATGGTGTCAAAAGTGTCCGATCTGTCCGCCGCAAGGTCGCAGTCCTGCTAAAAATCACAGATCGCCACCATTACTAAAAAAAATACCATAAATCTATCCCCTATTTTGTAGATGCTATAACGCTATACATATTTGCCTAAACTTATGAAAAAATCTGTTTTTTTTTTTTTTGGGGGGGGGTATTTATTATAGCAAAAAGTAAAAAAGATTGTTTTTTTTTTCCAAAATTGTTGCTCTGTTTTTATAGCGCAAAAAATAAAAACCACAGAGGTGATCAAATACCACCAAAAGAAATTTCTATTTGTGGGGAAAAAATTGTCATTTAAAGCAACGCAGTGTCATATCGCAAAAAATGGCCTGGTCATTAAAAATCTTCCTGTCTGTAAGTGGTTAAACAGATACTGATGTAAGAAAAAGGTAAAGAATTAATATGCAATCATTAAAAATAGTCTAGCTGCATTGTATCACATTTGCTAGATGGCTATAGTTTAATTCTACAGGTAAGCGAAACATAGAGGTGGGTTTAAGGGGGAATTGTGTTAGAGTGCTATGCCGCGTACACACGACCGCTTTTAATGTCATTGAAAAAAACAGCGTTTTTCTCGACCTGATTCTTCTCAAGCCTGCCTTGCCTACACACTATCGTTAAAAAAAATGCTCGAGCAAAGCGTGGTGATGTACAACACGTACGACGGCACTATAAAGGGGAAGTTTCATTCTGATGGCACCACCCTTTTGGCTGCTTTTGCTGATTTCGTGTTACCGCGTGTTAGTAAAAGTTTGGGAAGAGACGATTCGCGCTTTTCAGTCTTCGTGTTTTAAAGATCGTTTTCTGGTGTTCAGTTTGTGCTTGTGGGTTTGTATCTGTCTTTCAGTACTTGTAGTCAGTTCGTATCTGTTTTTGCAGTGCGTTCTTGTTCGCTCGTTACTGTTTTTCAGGTCGTTCTTCAGAGGCCTTGCTGTTCTTCAGTGAGTTATTTTAGTTTGTTCTGATTAGACGACCGTTTTGTAGCCATGTTGCGGGTACGTTCTTATCGCCGAGATCGTGCTGTGCTTGGTGCTGGGCTTGTTGCTTTATCCCAGCTCAGGTCCATGGACAGGAGGAGTTCATGGACCAAGAATTGGTTGCTCCAGCGGGACCAATTCTGTCACATGCCTCTGCTGCGGGAGATCCAGGAGAATAACCCTGATGACTACAGGAATTTTCTTAGGATGTCTGACCCCGTTTTTCAGCAGCTGTTGGCTTTGGTGTCCCCCTATATCACCAGGCAGGACACCGTTATGCGGGAAGCCATCACTGCTGAGCAGAGGCTAGTTGCTACGTTGCGCTACCTGGCAACAGGGAGAAGCTTGCAAGACCTCAAGTTCTCGACAGGCATCTCCCCCCAGGCTCTGGGCGTCATTATCCCAGAAACCTGTTCTGCCATAATCCAAGTCCTGCAGGAGGACTATATTAAGGTAAGTTTTGTCCTTTAACCTCACATTCTATGTATTTAATTCTTGCTAATGTATAGTATTTTTTTAAACAGTCCCTAATTACCATAATTGTAATATGCTGTGAATGTCCCCTTTGTCCCCATGCATGTTGTAAGCTTTTAATGCTCCTTTTTTTTGGCCTACATGCATATTTCCAAAAACCAACCTCTCCAGCATTCTATCCTGGGCCCAAACACACCTAGCCTAGTCACTTCCCAATGTTTTTTTTCAGCTCCATTGTAGTGCTTGACCATAGGCGTGCACACAGGGTGTGCCAGGTGTGCCCAGGCACACCCTAATCACACTGTGCAGCACAGATTCCCCCTACTGCCCTGGCTCCCCCCCTCCTTCCCTTTGCAGCACTTACAGCTTCCCTACTCTCCTCTCCCAACGGCTGTTGCTGCTGGGGATGTTTTAGGATGAGTGGGGGAAGGGGCAGGTAAATATGTAACTTACCAGCCCCTTCCCTTTCATCGTGAGTAATCTGTAGAATATGTAGAGCTTTGGGGTGCACACCCTAATATGCATGGGTGCTCAACCTGTGGCCCTCCAGCTGTTGCGGAACTACAAGTCCCATGAGGCATTGCAAGCCGCTGACAGTTACAAGCTTGACTTCCAAAGGCAGAGGCATGATGGGAATTGCAGTTTCGCAACAGCTGGAGGGCCACAGGTTGAGCACCCATGCCCTAATGCAATAGGCTGCGCACGCCTATGTGCTTGACCCTCCCCCCCCAAAAATAAATGTTTTTAGTTTATATTATTTAAAAAAATTCTGATAGAGTGCTAGAGCCTTCATTTATGATGTCCCCAACTCATCTCAACCCCCCCCCCCCCATAAAATAATTAAATTGGTCTATCAGAGGGGGTGCTGAATCTGATTCTTGCTCATATTTAGCTCTTATTAAAATATACGCATCATGCCACCACCCCATTCGGGATCCTATTATTATAATTACAAAGGGTTCCACAGTATTGTGCTGATGGCGGTGGTGTCTGCCAATTATGAGTTCCTTTATGTGGATGTTGGGAAAAATGGGCGGATGTCTGACGGTGGAGTTTTTGCCCAGACAGATTTTGCCAATCGGCTTCAATCAGAAGACCTGGCATTGCCACCTGCGGCAGAGAATGAAGATGGACTACCCTTCGTTTTCATTGCAGATGAGGCGTTTGCGCTAGATCCACATCTGATGAGGCCTTTTCCACAAAGGACCCTCAACCCTGAGAGGAGGGTCTTTAATTATAGGATGGCCAGAGCCAGAAGGGTGGTTGAAAATGCCTTTGGCATCATGGCCAGCCGTTTCCGCCTCTTTCAGACCTCTCTAAATATGGCGGAGTACACGTGGAATCACATAGTAATGTGCTGTTGCATCCTCCACAATTTTTTAAAAAGACACTCAACTAATTATCTATCTTCAGTTGGCCTTCAGGCCACACGCAACTCTGATGTAGCATTGCCAGCCCAGGAAGCTGGCCCTACAGGCTTGGCCCCCCAAAGCGGGCGTGATGTACGCCAACGTTACGTTGATTATTTTATGGGTAGGGGGGCCATTGCAATGCCTGACGACCTTTGAAACTTTGTTTTTAATAAAAATATACTTTATAATGAAAACATCTTGTTTTGTTTTATTTGGGTTGATTTGATCTTTCTCCTAGGTCAGTGATGGTGAACCTTGGCACTCCAGATGTTTTGGAAATACATTTCCCATGATGCTCAACTACACTGCAGAGTGCCTGAGCAACATGGGAAATTGAGTTCCAAAACATCTGGGGTGCCAAGGTTCACCATCACTGTCCTAGGTTATCCTAGTGCACTTGTAGTGCCATGTGTGTGTAGCGGGTGGTTACATTTAGGGGAGGCATCTGAGTGATAACAGGCTCAGATGCAGCAATTTTTAGGGTTCACGGACCAATTTATGCCAGTGGAGGATACAGGGGTGTCCAGTTCCCTGTGGCCTGTAGGTGGCGCTGTCGCCATAGGCCGGGGTTGAACCACTATTGTAAGTCTGTACCCTTTTTGTCCTCTCGCAGCAGTAGTACAGCGGGGTGGGGAACATGCTGTGCATGCTGGGAGAGGGGATAAAAGGGGCAGACATCTTCCGCTCGGGGTCCACGCGCAGGCACCTTCAGCCTGGGTGTGAGTGCTGGTGGTCTCTGGGCACCCTCAGCCCGGGGACGGAGCTGCGATTCCACCCCAGACACCTTTAGTCTGGGGTGAGGTACTCTCTGGAGGCCTGGGGCCCAGTACCTTAGACTGGGTCCCGCATGGATGGAGGATTCCTAGGGTGTCCTCCGGTATTGGACACCCAAATCTAGGGCGAGGGGGACCAGAGAGGTGACCTTCCCGGAGATCCCGCGCAGCATTGGCTGGTGACGGTGGAGGCCTCTGGTGACCGTCCAGATGGATGACTCCCCTGACAGGGGCCGCATCTCAAGAAGGTAGTCCACGTTCTCATGGTCGGTGGCAGCGACCCAACTGAAACCCAGGTCGGTGGCAGAGACCTCAAGTCCTATTTCACCCGGTCGGTGGCAGCTTTCTGGGAGTTAAAGGTCATTCTTAAGGGAAGTTTTGGCTCTGCACAGGCCCGAAGGTAATTGGTTATAGCTCACACCTCTACACACTGGAGGATGGGAGTTGGTGGTGCGTCACACTCTCCTCCCTGGTCCCCTAGACGAGAGCCATTGACATTGACAGAGAAGGAGGGAGTGAGAGGTGAGGTCGCTACATGTATTTTTCATAAGTAAATAGCCATCATTGTCAGTGTAAACACACCCATTTTTTTTATGTTTTTGCCAACATTGATACAAGAAGCCACACATTGTTGAGTATAAAATAGTTTTAATTGTAGCACATTTAAAATTTTTAGATTTTTATAAAAATAGAAAATGGTATACTTTTTGGATTTTGGGGCTTTTTCTTGCTAAAACGCATGAACCATATGTAACTTGTAAAGTTCAACATGTACAATAGTACTAAAAACAATTAAAACTTTACAAAACAAAACATCAAAACAACAAACAAAAATCAAACTAAAATTTTTGGCCATATTAAAGATTTAAACCCTCCCAAGAACATCTCAGATTTATTTAATTCTTTTCTCCAGCTGCTTGGTCTTTTGCCTGATCTGGAGCAAGTTTTGGTTCATATGATCCAGGTCACGAGAGCATACCATGAGTTCTTGGATCACCATCTGGGCACTGTGACTGGTGAATCTGGGCCACAGGCAGAAAGGCACCTAAAAATTTGAAACACACGGGGGCTGATTTACGAAACGTTTGCGCCATGAGTATCGGCGCATCTGCGTGCGCAACGGCTGTTTTGGTATTTACAAAACATTTGCGCCGGTAGCACAGCGCTATTTCCCATTTACTATAGTGTTCTCGGCGGACGAGAGGAGGCGCTCAGTGCGCTACTATGGACCTGGCGCACGGCATCTTAAAATATAAATATAAAGAAGCTGGAAGTGCCAATATAATGGGGGTGACATGGGGTGATGTGAGGAAGTGTAGGGACAACTGCCCAAATAACAAATATGCCCAAATTAGAGTGAGAAAGTAACTTTTTCAGAACCAGCCTGCTGCGCCAGCAATTACGTTTAGAACTGCGAGAGGTTTTTTTGTGCTCAGCGCGGGAATTTCACTCATTCAAACGCGCCGGGACACTGCAATCAATTTGCATAAGTTGAACAGGCGCAGCTCTGAACTTCCCATTATATAACAGTGCGCCAGCAAAATGACATTTCTAAAGGAAAAAAAAAGGCATTTAAAAGCACCCGTGGCTGAAATGAATTGTCGGCTCCCGGCAATATAGAGAAAAGTCATTGAAAGTCTTTGATAAAAAAAATAAATGCGTGGGGTCCCCCCAAATTCCATTACCAGGCCCTTCAGGTCTGGTATGGATATTAAGGGGAACTCCGCGCCAATTAAAAAAAAAAAAATGACGTGCGGGCCCTCCTCAAAATCCGTACCAGGCCCTTCAGGTCTGATATAGATTTTAAGGGGACCCCCGCGCCAAACTTAAAAAAAAATGGCGTGGGGGTCCCCCTAAAAATCCACACCAGACCCTTATCTGAGCACGCAACCTGGCAGGCCGCAGGAAAAGAGGGGGGGACGAGAGAGCGCCCCCCCCTCCCTCCTGAACCGTACCAGGCCACATGCCCTCAACATGGGGAGGATGTCCCCATGTTGATGGGGACAAGGGCCTCATCCCCACAACCCTTGCCCGGTGGTTGTGGGGGTCTGCGGGCAGGGGGCTTATCGGAATCTGGAAGCCCCCTTTAACAAAGGGGACCCCCAGATCCCGGCCCCCCCTGTGTGAAATGGTAATGGGGTACAAATGTACCCCTACCATTTCACAAAGAAAAATGTTAAAAATTTTAAAAATGACAATAGCCGGTTTTTGACAATTCCTTTATTAATGTCTTCTCCTTTCTTCCATCTTCTTCTTCCAGCTTCTTCTTTTCTCCATTCGGGTTTCTTCCTCCATCTTCCTCTTCCTCTTCCTTCTGTGTTCTCGTCCGCATCTTGCTCCGGCTTCTTGTTCCCCTTCTTCTTTCTCTGGTCGCTCCGCTTGAATTCGAGGTTCCCGCTGTGTGACGCTTCAGTTCTTCAGTTCTCCTCTGGGTCCGCTGCCACCCGGTGGCCCCACCCCCCTCTGACACCACGGGGAAAGTCTCTGTTAAATACATGTGCGTCGGAGGGGGGCGGGGTCACCGGGTGGCAGCAGACCCAGAGGAGAACTGAAGAACTGAAGCGTCACACAGCGGGAACCTCGAATTCAAATGGAGCGGCCGGAGAAAGAAGAAGGGGAACAAGAAGCCGGAGCAAGATGCGGACGAGAACACCGAAGGAAGAAGGAAGATGAAGATGAAGATGAAGAAGAAGATAGAGGAAGAAACCTGAATGGAGAAAAGAAGAAGCTGGAAGAAGAAGATGGAAGAAGTAGATGGAAGAAGATGGAAGAAAGGAGAAGACATTAATAAAGAAATTGTCAAAAACCGGCTATTGTCATTTTTAACATTTTTGATACTATTTTTGTGAAATGGTAGGGGTAAATTTGTACCCCATTACCATTTCACACAGGGGTGGGCCGGGATCTGGGGGTCCCCTTTGTTAAAGGGGTCTTCCAGATTTCGATAAGCCCCCCGCCCGCAGACCCTCACAACCACCCTCACAGACCCCCAAAGCATCCTCCCCATGTTGAGGGCATGTGGCCTGGTACGGTTCAGGAGGGAGGGGGGCGCTCTCTCGTCCCCCCTCTTTTCCTGCGGCCTGCCAGGTTGGGTGAAGGGCCATTTTTTTTATTTGGGGCGGAGTTCCCCTTAATATCCATACCAGACCTGAAGGGCCTGGTAATGGAATTTGGGGGATCCCCACGCATTTTTTTTTTTTCAAAGACTTTCAATGACTTTTATCTGTATTGACGGGAACCAGCAATTCATTACAGCCGAGAGTACTTTTAAATGACTATTATTTTACTTTAGAAATGTAATTTTGCTCTCGAACTGTTATAAACATGGAAAACATGTGCTACTTTACAGGCATACTATAGACACCCCCCAGGTATGATATTTAGGGCCAGTTCACACTGGATGCAGTGCAGTGCATTTTTTGATGCATGAAAAACGCAAAGAAAGTTGATCACATTAATGCCAATGGCATAGTTCACACCACTGCAGTCCGTTCCAGTGCGTTTCAGAAAGGAAAAAAAATTGGTCATGCTGCATTTTTTATGTACAGAACTGTACTGGACCACAGTAAAACACATCAAAAACGCTACGGAACTTACCAAAAACGCACTGGAATGCACCTAAATGCACCAAAGACGCACTGCAACACACTTGTCCTAAGTGAAAAGAGGGGGAAAAAAAGAAAGAACTGGACAAAAACGCATCAAAAATGCACTGGAATGTGTCAAAAACGCGCATGCAGAAAAGCACCTGGAACGCATCCAGACTGCGTTTCTATGGTGTGAACTAGGGCCAGTTCACACCATAGAAACACAATCCGGAAGGTGCTTTTTTGCATGCGCGTTCCAGTGCATTTTTGGTACGTTTTTGATGCAGTCCAGTGCTTTTTTTTCACCCCTCTTTTTTATTAACCATAGATAAGGACAAGTGTGTTCCAGTGCGTTTTTGGTGCATTTAGGTGTGTTCCTGTACGTTCCAGTGCGTTTATGATGCGTTTTGCTGCGTTCCAGTACAGTCCAGTGCGAGTAAAAGGCAGCATGTTCTACTTTTTTTGTGGAACTGGAACGCACTGGAACACACACTGCCATTTAGAACCATATAACCAACTTTCCATGCATTTTTGATGCATAAAAAACGCAATGGACTGCATGTGGTGTGAAATCTCCCTTAAGCAATTTGGTATATTTAAAGGCACTTCTACTTGTTTTGTTTTTGGTGTTGTCCAAATTGGTGACATTGATATATGTCCCTTAGGGTGGGACCTGGGCCCCCATTTTAAGGCCAATAACTAGAAGATAAGCCAGCCAAGTGGGGACTAGCAAAATTAACAAGTCAGTTCCCATAGACTGCAATGGTATTTGTTGGTAGGGTGGGGGGTGTTTGTCCCATCTCAAATTTTATAGCATGCTGGATGATGTGCTTAATTTTGGACAGGGGGAGGGTTATTTTCTGTTAGCTGCATTTGTGTTGTTCTGAGCATTCCCAGGCAGTTTGTTTTTTTTGTTGGTGCTTTTTGTGTGTGAACAGCACCTGTATATTTCTGGGCATGCTCAGAGAGAGTGTTTTTATGGGTTAGTAATTGAAGGACAACAGGTGTACCCACTTTGAAGTTCAGTCTCTACATTGGGTGAACTTGCATTTTGGGTGTTTCATGGACTGTGCATGTGTTTTCAATTGCCTCATTAGCTCACAAACCTATGTTATATAGAGCTCACAGATAGCATCCTCTCTCTTGCCCTGAAAAGAGGCAAGTGTGTGTGTGCGTGCCCGGCAAAAAGTACATTTTGGTGTCCTTATCGAGTTTGTAACACATGTATTTTATTTGTTATGTCTTTGCAAAACAGATGTTTGTTTTAATTTTGTTGATTGTATTTTTTTGTGTGGGGGAAATGTTCCCCTGAAATAATTTTGATGTTGTTAATGTGTGTTGTTTGTTCACTTTGATTTAATTGTCTGTGCTGCATTATTTTGACTAATGTTTCAAATTGACCATGTTTTTTATTTTGGCTTCCCTTTGTTTTGTTGACCAATAAAATTTGATGCAAAGTTTTGATGTTTGTTTTGTGTTTTCTTTGCAACAAATGTAACAGCTGATTGGCATGTCAAAAGAAAACGGGTGTGATTTGTCTACCCTGGTGCAGTTGCAGGCATCATTCAGATATCATTCTTTTCAGCAGGCGATTCTGTGCACTATAAAAACATTCCGCCGCTTGATCGTTCTTATAGGCTGCGGGAGGTGACGTCCCCCCCTCCCGCCGCCATCCGGTGCTTCTCAGGGCTCTCCCGTGCCATCTGGAGCTCGGAGAACGAATTGGTTGGTGCCGGATGGGAAGCATAGAGATGACTGGTCACCAGTCATCTCTATGACCGTCGGAGGCCCGGGCGCGACGTTATGACATCACGCCGGGTTCCCGTGTGTAAACAAAGCCGTGATCTTGGCTGTCAGCATGAGATCAGTGAATTTTTTTGACCAATCTCATGCTTTCCAACCTGGAGGAGAGATTATTGACCCTGCATCTCTCCATAAAGAGGACCTGTCACAATCGGTGACAATTTATTTTATTTTTTTGCCGGTCTTTTGTATTTATAGAAAAAAAAACGCAGAGGTGATCAAATAGCACCAAAAGAAAGCTCTATTTGTGTGCAAAAAAATAATACATTTTCATTGGGTTACAGTGTTGTATGAGCGCGCAATTGTCATTCAAAGTGCATCAGCGCTGAAATGTGAAAATTGGTCTGGGCAAGAAGGGGGTTTAAGTGGCCAGTCCGCAAGTGGTTAATATAAGGCTACATGCACACAGACGTTTTTCCAGCCGCTTGTTTGAGCGTTTTTTGCAGCTTAAAAACGGCTCTCCATGTTAGCCTATGGCCTCATGGCCACCATGGCGTTTTTGAGCTGTAAATGGCATAGGCGTTTTTAGGCCCCATGTACACGGGACGCTGGTACAAAGTGTTCAGAACTAAGTTTATCAATGTAAAAAAATAGGTCACCTTTAAAAACGCTTCTAAACTAAAATGCGGCTAAACGGCGGTACCGCGTCTGAAACGTGGAAATTTTTGGCATCTGAAGGCATTTTTTGGCTTTGTGAAAAACGAGGTTAAACGCAACTGCAGATTTTTTTTTCAAGGCCAAAAACAGTGTTTTTGATGTAATAGAATTCAATGGACCCGCATCCAAAACGCAAGTACCGCGATTTTGCGGCGATTTGCGTTTTTTTTTAACCTGTTTATAGCTGGTTGTTAAAGGAAATGTAAAAAAAATAAACATTGCCGGCTCTAAAAAAAAAAAATCTAGAAAAAAACAACCCCCACCAAAATGAAAAAAAAAATGGCGTGGGGGTCCCCCCAAAATCCATACCAGGCCCTTTATTCGAGCACGCAACCTGATAGGCCGCAGGAAAAGTGGGAGGGACGAGAGAGCGGCCCCCCCTCCCTCCTGAACCATACCAGGCCACATGCCCTCAACATGAGGAGGATGTCCCCATGTTGATGGGGACAAGGGCCTCTTCCCGACAACCCTGGCCGTTGGTTGTCGGGGTCTGCGGGCGGGGGGCTTATCGGAATCTGGGAGCCCCCTTTAATAAGGGGGACCCCAGATACCGGCCCCCCACTCTATGTGAATGAGTATGGGGTACATCATACCCCTATCCATTCACCTGGTGGCAAAAAAAAACAATAAAAAACACAACACAGGTTTTTAAAGTAATTTATTAGGCAGCTCCGGGGGTCTTCTTCCGACTTCGGGGGTCTTTCTGCCGGGCGCCCCGCTATCTTCTTCCAGCTCTTTTGCTAGCGGGGTCCCGGTCTTCATCGTCGTCTTCTTCCATCTTTGGGGGGTCTCTTGTTCTGTTCTCCGGTGTCGTCTCTGCGCTCTCCGGTTCTTCTCCCGTTCTCCGGTGCCTTCTCCACGATCTCCGGTTCTTTCTGCCTTCTGCCAGGCGCCCCGCTATCTTCTTCCAGCTATTTTGCTAGCGGGGTCCCGGTCTTCAGCGTCGTCTTCTTCCCTCTTCTATCCGCCCGATGTTGCCTCGTCGCTGTCTGCTGCTACAATGCTCTGCACTTATATTGGCATGGGGCGTGGTCATCGGGTGATGCCACCCACTGACCCCACCCCCGTATCACGTCCCATCATTACCCCTGCCCCAAAGCACCCACCCCCCCATGTTGAGGGCATGCGGCCTGGTACGGTTCAGGAGGGGGGGCTCGCTCGCCCCCCCCTTTCCTGACCCACCGGGCTGCGTGCTCGGATAAGGGTCTGGTATGGATTTTGGGGGGACCCCCCATGCCGGTTTTTTAATAAAAATTTGGCGTGGAGTTTCCCTTCATGATTCATACCAAACACAGGGGACAACGAGCAAGAAGCTTGCAGTACCCTGTGCCGAGAGCCAGCGCGATGGCATCGCGCTGGAGACATTCTCGGCCAGGTAGTCGCCACTAGGACACGACTTGAGCGGCTGCTTCACGCTCAAGTCGTGTCCAAGTTGCCTCGCAAAGTCGCGCTGTCCCTCTGTCAACCGTCACACGAGTCGCCCCGCGAGTCGGATCGTCTTCATCCGACTTCCCGGGCGACCTCTATTCAAATCAATGGGCTCCCATAGGGAACCATTCATTTTGAATAGAGCGTCGCTCAAATTTTTATTTACTATAGCAGTGGGCCGCCGGTTCCTGCGATCAATAAGGATTTATCCGGCGCACCAAATGAGGTATAAACCGGCGCAGCGCACTGTTTATAGTAAATCACCACCACAATGTCTTATAAATATGCAGGCCTACATCTATTATCTGAGGCTGTGGTGTATGACACTGACCTGTTGTGTTGCCATTTTCCACTTCTTCCTCCACATCCTGCGGTTGTGGGTCTTGGGTTGGTGGTGTAGGGTTCCTAGCCTCCTGTCTCGAAGCTCTTTGAAGCCCTATGAGATTGAGCCAAAAGGTATACTTGAGTAAATAAATATTTTTAGGCCTGAAAGAGGAATATTAATCATTCTTTGGAAGTGTGGTACAATTGTCTGTTTTGTCAATAGTTCTAAGCTAGGGTTGCCACCTTTTCTTCAAGTCAAACCCGAACACTTTAGCGGCACACAGCACTTTTTTGTTTAAAGTATAAACTATTCATATATTTTGCTATTAAATAGCATTTCTAATCATATGAAGTAAATAACAAGAGTCCCCCTTTACATCAGAGTCCACAGAGTTCCACTTTTAAATCTGAATTCGCAAAGTTCCCCTTTTACTGTAAGGAGAGACTCTGCAGACTCTGATGTAAGGGAGAACTCTAACATAGGGGATGCTCTGGGAACTCTTATTTAAGGGGGAACACTGGGAAATCTGATGTATGGAGAGGACTCTGATGTAAGGGGGGACACTGTGGCCTCTGGTGTAAAGGGGAACTCTGATGTAAGGGGTGCTCTGAGAACCCTGACTTACCTTAGTGTACTTACAAAGAGGCAGGAGAGAAGGGGGGAGAGGGGAGACTTCAGTCACAGCCAGGAATGGATGGTGAGCTCACTCACCCCTTGGCAGTCAGCACCTCTCATCCAGATGTATCTGGAAGCCATAGTGTGGTCTAAATAATGTGTCCGGGTTTCAGGCAGTCTGAAACCTGGACACATGATTCCGAACCCGAACTGTCCGGGTGAATCCCGGACAGGTGGCAATCCTATTCTAAGCTGAACACATGATTGTATCCATTACCAAAGCTGGTAGATTGATCTATTTTGGTCAAGTTTCACACATGGAAACACACCAAGTATCCACTGGATCACCTGTGTGTGACACCATAAAAAGATTGTTCTTGTGGCCCACACTTGTGCTACTGAGTCCAGATGTATAACCAGCTGCTGAGCATACTCTGCTTACCGTACACTGAATCCAGTTACATTAGTTATATATAGTTACCAACACATCTACACAACCATGTTTCCAAAATATTCTCACATAAACAGTTCAAGATATCAAGTTTCATGTTCTTGGGCACAATAATCTGTCGTAGGAATCATCGTTCAATCGTTCAATAATTAAATCACAATGTTTTGGTCTGATACAGTGTTAACTAAATTTGATCATTCCTAAATAGGCATGATTCTGGGGACAGAGTACGTCCGTGGACGCCAGTCTAGTTCCTCGCACATAGCGACATAAGCTCTCCAGGTACGGTGATAGATCTTCCTAGAAGAAGACTTCCGTGCCCTAAGCATGGTTGAAATTACCGAATCCGACAGGCCTCGGTCTTTCAGCACCTGGCTCTCAATAGCCATGCCGTTAAAGCCAGAGACTGTAAAGCAGGATGAAAGATAGGACCTTGAGATAGAAGGTCCTCCCTCAAGGGCAGGCGCCAAGGGACGTCCGCGATGAGATGTACCAGGTCGGCGTACCAATGACGCCGAGGCCAGTCCGGAGCAATGAGGATTACCGGAATGCCCTCGGCCGCCACCCTGCGCAGCAGACGAGGAAACTGCAGCGGAGGGTAGACATACATCAAGCGATACTGACCCCACGGGGCCACTAACGCGTCCGAGGCGTCCGCCCAGGGGTCCCTGGACCGGGCCACAAACCTCGACACCTTGCGATTGAGACGAGACGCCATCAGGTCCACATCTGGAGTGCCCCACCATCGATAAAGGAGTTGAAACACTTCCGGATGCAAGGACCACTCCCCCTGGTCCAGGGACTGGTGGCTCAGATAGTCTGCCTGCCAATTTTCTACGCCCGGAATGTAGACGGCCGACAGTGCCGGCACGCTTCTTTCTGCCCACCTTAGGATGTGGGCGACCTCGGACGCCGCAGCCGAGCTCCGAGTGCCCCCCTGATGGTTGACATACGCCACGGCCGTGGCGTTGTCTGACTGGATTCTGATCGAGTGGCCCAGTAGCCTCTTCGACCATGCGGAGAGACACAGCCTGATCGCCCGCAATTCCAGGATGTTGATTGGGAGACGAGATTCGGCTGGAGTCCAGAGCCCCTGAGCTGACAGGACTCCCCACACTCCTCCCCAGCCCATCAGGCTGGCGCCAATTGTGATCACCGTCCAGCGGATGGGGAGGAACGACTTCCCGGCCCCAAGAGCCGGGGACCTCAGCCACCACGTCAGGGACGCCTTGACAGAGTGACTCACCTGGATCTGAAGATCCAATGACAATGGGGACTTGTCCCAAACTGACAGAATTCCCCTCTGCAATGCCCGAGTGTGTGATTGGGCATACGGAACCGCCTCGAAGGAGGCCACCATTAGTCCCAGGACTCTCATGCAGAAGCGAATTGACAACCATTTTCGGGACGTCAGAACCTGTACTGCCGACTGAAGTGTCGGTAACTTCTCTGAGGGTAGAAACACCTTCGCTGCCGAAGTGTCTAGGATCAGACCCAGATACTCCAAGCGCTGAGTCGGGACTAGAGCCGACTTCTGCGTGTTCAGAACCCATCCGAAGTCCCGGAGGGTCTGACTGACTATCATCACATTTTCCTCCAATTCTGAGCCATTTTCTGCTCTGAGAAGGAGATCGTCTAGATAGCCCACGATAACAATTCCTCGCTGTCTCATCAAAGCCAGAACCGGGGCAAGCACCTTGGTGAAAACCCGTGGTGCCGATGCTAGGCCGAAGGGAAGGGCCACGAACTGATAGTGGACTTTGCCTATGGCAAAGCGCAGAAACCTCTGGTGGCCTGTGCAGATTGTGATGTGCAAGTAAGCGTCCTTGATATCCAAGGACGCCAGAAAATCCCCCTGGTGGAGTGTCGCGATCACCGTGCAAATGGATATCATCCGGAATTTTTGTACCCCCACATAGGCATTCAGGGCCTTGAGGTCCAGGATTGCCCGAACCCCGTCCTTTTTCGGGACAACAAACAGGTTGGAGTAAAACCCCTGAAACCTCTCTTGTGACGGAACCGGCACAATGACTCCGCGCCCGAGCAAATCCTGTACGGCCCCCAAGAGGGCCGCCCGGTGGGCCGGAAGGAGAGGGAGGTTCGAGGGAAAAAACCTGTTTGGGGGCCACAAGCGGAACTCTATCCTGTATCCCGAGGTGACCACCTCTCACACCCACCGGTCGGAGATCCGGGAGGTCCACTGCACCGAGAACCTGCCCCAGAGTCGGGCAGGGGCAAGACTTCATGCTGTGGTGGACTTGGGAGCTTGCTTGGTAGGCTTACGCACCCAGGGACGTCTTTGTCCCCAGCTGCACTTTTTTCAGTCTGGGTGGGCTTACCCGTGGAATGTGACTGACGAAAAAACTTCTTCTTCGCCAGAAAGGAAGGGCCCGGCCTGCGGTGGGGCTCCTTTCCCTTAATAGACTGGGGAAGGAAGGTGCTCTTACCTCCTGTGATGTTTTTAATAATGTCATCCAGGGCGGCCCAAAACAGTCTACCGCCCTTAAAGGGCAAGTCAGCCAGGAGCTTTTTGGAAGCTAGGTTGGCCAACCAGCATTTCCGCCAGATAAGGCGACGCATCACCACAGCAGAAATGGAGGCCCCCGTAATTAAAGGGGTCGCATCCACAGTGGCATCGTACACGAAGACCAAACCCTGCGCAAGTTGGTGAGCCAAGGCAATGGTTTCAGGAGGGAGATTATGCTCCTGAACCGTCTGGTGCAATATCCGTGCACAGCCTGTGAGTGTCTGAGACACAAGTGTTGCCGCCACTATAGGGTGTAAGGCGGCCCCCAATAGGGTGAACATAGTTCTACACGCCACTTCTGACCTCCTGTCAGCGGGATCCTTAAATGCAGGAGTCCCTTCCATTGGGAGCATGGTGGCCTTATTCAAACGGGCGACCGGGGGGTCGACCACTGGGGGATGAGCCCACTTCTTAACTAGGTCCTCCTCAAAGGGGTACCTTAAGGCTATGCGCTGCGGGACCGTCAAAGTCTTCTGCGGCTTATCCCAGACCTGGTCAATGTATGTATTAAAAAAAGGCACATATGGAAAAACCTTTTTTGAAGACACGGCTTTCAAGGAACCAAAGGTCATAGTTTCCACCTGAGGTTCCTCAGCCTCAACATTCAGCTTGAGAGTGTCCCTCACAGCGTCAATGAGTTCACTTACAAGCACCCTGTCAGTAGGTGGTTCAAGACAGGGGTCTTCCTCATAAGGAATGTCCTGTCCAAATACATCAAAATCCTCAGAACTAGGGTCCTCCACAGCAGTAGCTAGGCCCATATCTGAGTCAGAGCACTCCCCATGTGGAGATTGTGTGGGGCGGGGGCGCTTTACAGCCCCCGTGCGTTCGCACACCGCTTCCAGCTTGATAAGGAATGATTCCAGGACTGCCGACAACTGGTCCATAGGGACCGCAGGTGCAGGAGCACTGCCAGTTGCCTCTGACAAGTGGGGAGAAGCAGGTGAACCAGACTCCATATTGCCACACTCTGAGACCCTATTCACTATTACAGTGAATAGTACAGTCCACCCACTGGCTGTGCTGAGGCTGAGGAGGGGATACCCGGAGGACTCACCACCCTTAGGGACCGCTCGGTTCCGCTGTATGAGCCGCGCTGTAGCGCGGGTGAAGCCTGAGGAGAGTGAAGAAACTGTGAGGAGAGAGGTATTTCGCGCCGTTCAGCAGCGCCGCTAGAGGCCGAAAACTAAACTAAAAGCGCAGCGGCTACAAGAAAATGGCCGCCGGGCGCCTGTATAACTGTGCTTGAGCCGCTGCAAAATGGCCGCCAATGGCGCACTTTTTAAATCTAACACACTGCGCCAATAACGCACACAAAAACCAATACACATTCCTCCAGAACACTTCCCAAGCCATTAAACAGCCATGGAGCGCCCCCCCCCCCCAGGGCAGAACGACCCCCCAAGTATCGCCACACAGCACAGCACCAGCAAGGTGCAGAGAGCAGCATAACAGGGGGGAGACAAAGAGAACCCCCCACACACAGAAACACAGCCAGTATGTACTCACCTTGCTGTAGGAGAGACTACTTACGCGTCCCGCAAGCACCTTGGAGAACACCCTCGGTGCCAATAGAGGGACCCATTGGCTTGTTTCAGACAGACCTATCACAGAGTCGTACTGCGTAGCTGTCGGCCCGGTCCACCGTGAAAGATACAGTAGGTACTGTTCAATCTTGAGAAGACCACGGGAGCATGAAAGCAACCCGGCCACCCCTGGAGCCATGGGGTATGTCGTCAACTGAGTCTCACGCACGCAAGGCAAGGATCAGCACGCTCGATGGTCGGACAGGGAAGACTACGAGGATACTAGTGTACCCAACCTGTTGCCCAGCCGACTGTTGCCCAGCCCAGTTGATTGAAGGTCTCAAAAAAAAAGAAAAAAAAATTCCCAAAGGAATAAAATATAAAAGTAAAAAATCTTCCAGGAGACTGGCTCCTGAGAGAGCTACGTCTTCTCCTTCTGCTAGGCAGAAAAAAACTGAGGCTGCTAGCTGCAGGTGGGAGGGTAATGTCCGGAGAGACCGCCCCCCTGGGCGGGGCTGTTCAGCTCTGGCTTGTTCTAGAATGTTTTAACATCTAACATTCTGCCTAGGTCTTCTCCTGCAAGCAGGGACATATACCCACACGTAATCAGTATGAGAGCTGTGTCGGTCCATGGACGATAAGAGAAAAACATTTTGTTCTTTATTAAGATCTGGCTTACAAAAAATAAGATTAATCATGAGATCACAATAAATAATAAAGAAAAAACTTTGTCATAACTCTGTGAGAATATCAGCAGCAAAAGAATTGGATAATTGCAGCATTATAACGAAGAAAAGAATGCGCTGCATTAAACGATGCAATAATTTACAGCATGCCGAATGTGCTATCTCCATTACCGACGCTAGTTTTACCAGAACGAGCGCTCCCATATCATCCCTTGCTTCTGAGCATGTGTGCTTTTTTCACATCGTTAAAGCCTACACACGGCCGTTTTTCATGACGAGAAAAACGACGAGAAAAATTAGAGCATGTTCCAATTTTTTCATGGCCATTTTTCACGTTGTGAAAAATGCTCTGAAGCCCACACACGATCATTTTTAATGACCATTTTAAAAAATGGAATTTTTCTCGTCATTAAAAACGGTCGTGTGTACGCGGCATTAGAATTAAATTCTTTGAAAAAGGTGGCAAGATAATAATGCAACGTGTTCTTAATTCAAAATAAAAGAATATAGAAGAAAGCAAATGTTTGCAGTAATGCGTTATTAAATATTGTAGGATCTAACTCCAAAGAAAGCAGATCATAACTAGGGATGAGCTTCGAGTTTGAGTCAAACTCATGTTCGACTCGAACATTGCCTGTTCGCCCGTTCACCGAACAGCGAACAATTTGGGGTGTTCACGGCAAAATTCGAAAAGCCGCGGAACACCCTGTAAAAGTCTATGGGAGAAATCTAAAGTGCTAATTTTAAAGGCTTATATGCAAGTTATTGTCATAAAAAGTGTTTGGGGACCCGGTTCCTGCCCCAGGGGACATGTATCAATGCAAAAAAAAAGTTTTAAAAACTGAAGTTTTTTCGGGAGCAGTGATTTTAATAATGCTTAAAGTAAAACAATAAAAGTGAAATGTTCCTTTAAATTTCGTACTTGGGGAGTGTCTAGAGTATGCCTGTAAAGCAGCGCTTGTTTCCCGTGCTTAGAACTGTCCCTGCACAAAGTGTCATTTTTGAAGGAAAAAAAGTCATTTAAAAGCACTTGCGGCCATAATGAATTGTCAGCTCCCGGCAATACAGAGAAAAGTCATTGATTAAAAAAAAGTGCGTGGGGGTCCCCCCAAATTCAATTACCAGGCCCTTCAGGTCTGGTATGGATATTAAGGGGAACCCTGCGTCAAATAAAAAAAAATATGTGGGGTTCCCCCCAAATATCCATACTAGACCCTTCAGGTCTGGTATGGATTTTAAGGGGAACTCCACCCCCACAACCCTTGCCCAGTGGTTGTGGGGGTCTGCGGGTGGGGGGCTTATTGGAATCTGGAAGACCCCTTTAACAAAGGGGACCCCCAGATCCCGCCCCCCATGTGAATTGGTAAGGGGTACATTGTACCCCTACCATTTCACAAAGAAAGTGTAAAAAAAAAACACAGACACCGTTGGGAAAAGTCCTTTATTAAAAATAAAAATAAATGAAAAAAAAGATTCCATCGGCGGCAATCCACTCTAGGTATCCTGCGATGGGTGGTCTCCTCTCCGGGGTCCAGCAATGGGTGGTCTCCTCTCCGGGGTCCAGGCTCCAACGATGATGTCCAGTGCAGCACTCTTCACCGGAGCGGAGACACCCCGGGAATGATGCCGCCGAAGCCAGTGACAGCTCTTAAATAGCTGAGGGCGGGGCCACCCATCACATGACCCCATCCCCCTCTGACACAAGGGGAAACCCGGGCTTCCCCAGTGATGTGCGGGTGACCCCGCCCCCTCTGATGTAACGCAAATGTGTGTTTTTTTTGTTGTTTTTTTTACACTTTCTTTGTGAAATGGTAGGGGTACAATGTACCCCTTACCAATTCACATGGGGGGGGCCGGGATCTGGGGGTCCCCTTTGTTTAAGGGGTCTTCCAGATTCTGATAAGCCGCCCGCAGATCCCCACAACCACCGGGCAAGGGTTGTGGGGATGAGGCCCTTGTCCCCATCAACATGGGGATATGGTGCTTTGAGGGGTCACAGATCCCCAAAAGCATCCTCCCCATGTTGAGGGCATGTGGCCTGGTACGGTTCAGGAGGGGGGGCGCTCTCTCGAGTATGGATATTTGGGGGGAACCCCACGTCATTTTTTTTTTATTTGACGCAGGGTTCCACTTAATATCCATACCAGACCTGAAGCCTGGTAATTGAATTTGGGGGGACCCCCACGCATTTTATTTTTATTTTTTATCAATGACTTTTCTCTGTATTGCCGGGAACCGACAATTCATTATAGCCATGAGTGCTTTTAAATGACTTTTTCCCTTCAGAAATGACACTTTGTGCAATGACAGTTCTAAGCACGGGAAACAATCGCTGCTTTACAGGCATACTCTAGACGAAATTTAAAGGAATATTTCACTTTTATTGTTTCACTTTAAACATTATTAAAATCACTGCTCCAGAAAAAACATCTGTTTTTAAAACTTTTTTTTGCATTGATACATGTCCCAGGTCCCCAAACACTTTTTATGACTATAACTTGCATATTAGCCTTTAAAATTAGCACTTTAGATTTTTCATGTTCGAGTCCCATAGACTTTAACAGTGTTCGGATGTTCGAACAAATTTATTGCCTGTTGGCAAGTTTTGGTGCGAACCGAACTGGGGGGTGTTCGGATCATCCCTAATCATAACTGAAGAAATCATGTCTGGCTCACCTACTGTAAGAACTGATTAGAACTGCTATTTTTTCATACAGTCAGTTAGCCCCCTCCCAATCTCCACAGGTTTGTACTTATCTCCTCTGATTGTGGCAGCCTCCTATGATGTCTGCCATCTGCTGGTAAAAATCTAGTGCTGAGCTGCCTGCACCTGCGCACCAATTCACCATGGACTTAAAGTGGATGTAAACCCAATTCATGAAATTTGAGCTGGGCACATATATCTGCAGTATTTTGTTATCTCACTTCAAAGAGCTATGTTCCGTAGCTCTCTCCTGAACCATTCCTCTGTTATCAGCCTGATAACTCCTGACAAATTCTCTGACACATCAGATAAAAAGCAGCCTGACATTTCTGTCAGGGGAGGTTGCTAAAATAGATTAACAGGGAGCTGGCCCTGTTACAAAACACCTCAGAGTCTCTGCCTATGTGGAGAGGGGGTGTGTGCCTTTCCTCCAATCAGCAATGTTAGCTATTTTGGCTGTATGCCCAGACATCACACTATGTGTTAACCAGGAAGAGAAAATCTCCTAACACGATCTGAACTTTCTAAACAGTGTATAAATGTGAAGACAGCAGATCTAAATGTAAAACCTATTGTTATGATTATGATGAAGAAATAATAAATTTTATAATCTTCTGGCAGAGATGTTAAATTCAGTTAGGCCTCAAGACAGATGAACTAATGGTCTTTGTGACTTCATATGTTTTCCAAGTTTCAATGAAACAACCATTCTAAAATATATAAGCCTTGTGTTAAAACAGAATCGCCTGAACAATAATGCACCTTTTCACGAAACCAAAGATATTTACCTGTCCTTGTTGGGTAGATTAAAGGATAAACCAAACACCGCCATAAAAAAAGTTACACACATACGTGACTAGACTGTTATTACATAGAAATCACCCTTGTCTAACGAAACCCATTGTTTAGACTCTAGGAACTGTGTATACTGCTAAACTCTATCTAAATATCCATTGAGTCTGTCCAAAGTTCATTTCAAACTGTCTTATATTTGATTATAAGTTACTCAAATTATATATTATATTTCAGGTCACAGTTACAATTATGATTTTAGTATCTACTGACTTAAAGTGGTGTTCCGGCCTAAATTACACTTTTTAAATAAAAATACCCCTAGAATACACAACCTTAATGTATTCTAGTAAAGTTAGTCTGTAAACTGAGGTCCGTTTTGTTAGGTTATTACAGGATATTGAAAGTTTATAAACTAGAAATAGAACGTGGCCATCTTAAGTGTGGGCATCTGAAGACAGACGGTATTACTTCCTGGATTTCATTACTGCAGATCTCGCACATGCTCAGTGCTACACAAGCAGTGTAATAGGTTTCAGGTCAGGTTTCCATAGCAACGGCAGTGTCAGAGGAAGTTGACACTTTTCTATGCAAACCTCTCCTCCCCTCCTCCCTGCAGGAAACAGTAAATATACTACATGTTCAAGAAATTATATATAATTTTGGTGTATGTATATATATATATATATATATATATATATATATATATATATATATATATATATATATGTGTGTGTATATCACACATACACACGCTACTTTTTTCTGTACAGCTTTTCATTTAAAAAAATACTAATCTCGTCAACCAAATTCATTTATGCATCTAGATTGCATCTCCCCGGTACAACGAATCGCATCACCCCGGTACAACGAATCGCATCACCCCGGTACAACAAATCGCATCATCCCGGTACAACAAATCGCATCACCCCAGTACAACAAATCGCATCACCCCAGTACAACAAATCGCATCACCTCAGTACAACAAATCGCATCACCCCCGGTACAACGAATCGCATCAGCCCCGGTACAACGAATCGCATCAACCCCGGTACAACGAATCACATCAACCCCGGTACAACGAATCGCATCAACCCCGGTACAACAAATCGCATCACCCCAGTACAACAAATTGCATCAACCTCGTCACAACGAATTGCATCACCCCGGTACAACGAATCGCATCACCCCAGTACAACAAATCGCATCAACCCCGGTACAACGAATCGCATCAACCCAGGCACAACGAATCGCATCACCCCAGTACAACGAATCGCATCAACCCCGGTACAACGAATCGCATCAACCCCGGCACAACGAATCGCATCATCCCAGTACAACAAATTGCATCACCTCAGTACAACAAATCGCATCACCCCCGGTACAACGAATCGCATCAGCCCCGGTACAACGAATCGCATCAACCCCGGTACAACGAATCGCATCAACCCCGGTACAACGAATCGCATCAACCCCGGTACAACAAATCGCATCACCCCCGGTACAACAAATCGCATCACCCCAGTACAACAAATCGCATCAACCTCGTCACAACGAATTGCATCACCCCGGTACAACGAATCGCATCACCCCAGTACAACAAATCGCATCAACCCCGGTACAACGAATCGCATCAACCCAGGCACAACGAATCGCATCACCCCAGTACAACAAATCGCATCAACCCCGGTACAACGAATCGCATCAACCCCGGCACAACGAATCGCATCATCCCAGTACAACAAATTGCATCACCCCAGTACAACAAATCGCATCACCCCGGTACAACAAATCGCATCAACCCCGTCACAACGAATCGCATCAACCCTGTCACAACGAATCGCATCAACCCCGTCACAACGAATCGCATCACCCCGGTACAACGAATCGCATCAACTCCAGTACAACGAATCGCATCACCCCGGTACAACGAATCGCATCACTCCAGTACAACGAATCGCATCACCCCGGTACAACGAATCGCATCACCCCGGTACAATGCATCGCATCAACTCCAGTACAACGAATCGGGGGGAGGGG